>JASDQU010586922.1:4693-21730 GCA_032191745.1 Picea mariana | reverse complement strand
CCTCTATTTTCCCTTACTTCTCCTCTCAACCTGTAGTTCGTCCCACCATAGTGTTGCATGCCCTTTTAGCCTGGTGACTTCCTGCTTCACCTTATTCTCCTCATTGACATCTTCATAGGAGAAATGTTTGTCCATGGATGTTATCCAATCCAACAGTTCTTCAACATCTATATTTCCCTCATACATGGGAACATCGATTTTTTCTCTGCCTCCCAATCTGGCAACTAATCTCAACAAACGTCCTTCTGTAGTATCCTCTCCTATAGCTTCTTTAGCTTCAACCTCTTCACTTTCTGATTCAATGGCATCTCCAACATCGGGTTCTCTTCTCTGCGCTACTTCCATTGTTTCCAATCTGGCGCGAAGTTTTCACATCTCCCTCTCTACAACACGGTTGGCTAAATGTGCCTCTCGTCTCCTTGGCGACATTGTGTTGACTGTTTGTCACATAGAGAGTGAAACTTCGAGTTCTCTGTCTCTTCCTCTTCCTCTTTGTCCTAAATTCTACAGACGAAAAACTTACGCTCTAATACCACCTGATGTAGACCCCCTATCCCTCCTGAGGGTTGCGCGACCTCCCGATCAGGATCTTCTGATTTTGGAACCAAAATGGATCTTCTGGTTCCAAGATGGAACCTCCCTCTTCTAATCCATGGGTCCTTATCTGACTTTTTCCCACGCAAACCAAGACTTAGATGCAAAACCCCACTCCACGTGACCACAGGCATGACCACGGGCCTAGCCTGAAAGGTACGTCACATTTCGTGACCCTGAGCTTTCCAATACGACGATTCTTTGGCTCCTCCAAGTCCCGAAACTCTAGTGAGGGATAATGGAGGTTATCTCCTCCCTTTTCAAAACTCATGTGACCACAAGATTTACCATGAAATAACATCGTGATTTGCAGTGTCGAGGCCTTTGATACAAGGTGCTTGACCCCTACAAGTTATGAACGCCAAAATCACAGTGAGGTGAGATCTATGACACAGGTCCCTCTTGTACCGATGACTACGATTATTTTGGCATTTCATGTTTCATGACTTCATCCTGCATGAAATCTATTCGCTCCTCCACCCGATCGCCGAAATGCTGAAACACTCCCTCGTTGTGGATCAACAGCTCTAAGCCTCCAGATATCCTGTGGTCCTGATCTCGTCTTGGTGGATCGCTATTTCAAGGTTCAGGGTTTTGGGATTCAAGGACCTCTCTTCCCCCCAACTTGCAATAGTCGATATCACGAAATGGGCCAATGGTCCATATCTATTAGGAATCGATGGCTATAATTCCTCCTAAGGGTCAAGCATTGAAAGGTCTCCCTATTAACCTCCCCACAACTCCGCTTGATCCAACGACTCGCGGGATTTCACAACTCTCCCTATAAACTCTCCACCACATGTTCATAATTTTGTGGATTTCCCTCCTGGACATATGTGACGTCAAATCTTACGTATTTTTCTTGAATCAGACAGCTGTCGACCTTCCTCCATGATCTGAAGACCAACAACGCTCTTCCTTCTGGGATTTTAATCTCATCGACTTAGAATATTTTCTAATTCCTCTAAGGTTTCGACCTTTGATTATCCTGGGAAATCAATTCCTAGATATCTATAAAAATTTCCCAAAGTATTATTTCTCCTGAGATTTGTCTAGTTCAGACTTTGATTTCCCATGAACTCCTTCCATCTAAGGGATTTCGATAACTCAGATCCATGAGATTTCTCACAGAGAAATTCCCCCCGATTTCCTTTTGTTCCTCTCTGGCTCGATGCACACTTTGTAGAGCTTCAAATGAAGAGAAACAATTGAAATTGGAACACTAACATGCACAGTTCCATTTACTTGCTCATGAAAACAGAAATGACAAGAAAACACACACAATCCACACACCATACATTTGGATCAATTTTCTTTTTGTTATATTCACATGTGTCGAAATGGCTACAAAATACATTCAAATTACACTAACTCAAAAACTGAGATCTCCTGCTAACTCGTAGTTCCCTTACAACTAATTTCTCTCTATATTTCAACTCTCTCCATCTGTGCATACAAAATTTTAATTAACTCAAAAAGATTTCTAGGGTTTCCCCTGGCTACTTTCCTACTCTAAAATTCATCCTACGCTATCTTATTTTGGTCGCATTCCAAAGATGTAGTGGAAACTCTTGCTCTGTTTATGATTTTCAAAACGTGCCTCAAAGGGTAAAATTTGGCACTAGTTCAAGTGTGCCTCCAAAGGTAAATTCCGTCACTAAGTTAAGGTGGATTTCAAAATTGGCTGCAACTGTCAACGTTGAAGTTCTGGAAGAACTCTCACGTGTTGAGTGGTCCTGCCTTTGCGCGCTTGCCAACGATGCTCCTACATCATTTTGTTCATCTCGATCATGCAATACTTCCATGATCCCAGTCGCCCTTTTGAATGACATGCGATGTCTTTGTCCACACCGTCGCTCCTCTTTAGTTTAAAGGAATTACGTCAATGCACCATAGCGTAGCAAATCAAGTGTGGCAGATATGAGCGTCGGAACCATCACAGTAGTCACTTGACCTTTGGGGATAGGAAAAGATTCCAAAGTCGAGCGTACGTGCATATGCTCCCAAAAGGTTGGATATCGTAATAAGGAAGTCGTTAAATGCCTCCAAAGGATTTATCACCAAGTGTGTCAACCATCAATCATTGATAATGGAAGTCAGGGAGTTTAAATAGATTGGAGTGATTGTATTTTATATTCCCTGCAACTCTGATCGACAACGTTTTATGCATTCTGGATTGCATCCCTTGAGCATATGTGACACATTAAATATTCAATACATCATGTAGTGAGGCATGATTGTTCTTTGGCACGCTTTTATTCGCTTCTTCTTTCCGCTATAAATTCTAGGAGTTTTGTAGGGAATTCTAAGCATATGTCGAGTTTGTACCTTTGTAATGTTGGTCTTGTGAGTTTATTCTAGTGGGGCCAGATGATGTCGCTAGAGGTGACGTGGAAGTTCCTAAACATGCCATTTTCCACCATTAGGGTTGGTGAATTTTTTATTATGTGGACCCAGGGGCAAGAAGCTCAGAATTTTGGAGTGTGAGTGATGGAAAGGAAGCAAGTGTGAGAACTTTCAAAGTTCTAAAGCTTCGAACTTCTAGGGTCAGATGACATCGCCAATGGTGACATAGACCTTCCTAGACATGCCACATGCCACCACTAGGGTTGGTGACTTTTGTACTATGTGGACCTAGGGGAAAGAAGTTCATAATTTCATAACGTGAGTGATGGAAAAGAAGCAAGTGTGAAAACATATGAATTTTCGAAGCTCCGAAGCTTCGAAGTTTCGAAGCTCCGAACTTTCGAAGTCC
Organism: Picea mariana; assembly: GCA_032191745.1. NCBI lineage: Eukaryota > Viridiplantae > Streptophyta > Pinopsida > Pinales > Pinaceae > Picea > Picea mariana. Next base: position 18,381 of record JASDQU010586922.1, on the reverse strand, counting down.
CGAAGCTTTGATGACAGAAGTTCCACACTGAATTCCAGTCATTGTATTTTGAGTAGATGTGGACCGTTGATCCACCCTACTTCACGAGTTTGGTAATCGGAACTTGAGAGAGAGTTGTGTTGCGTTTTGAAATTTTATGAAGGCCGAAGGCCCGATTAATCACCTTTTGATCTAGCATTTTGTCACGGCCTGTGATCACGTGGGTTGAGACCTGAGATAAAGGGGATAATTCCTAAATATTATTATAGAACAGAGAAGATCTCGAAACAATAATGAAATCGAAACACTTTCTTAGATCAGATTGGTTTTGAATGTGTGGAATTTGTTAAGAAATGATGGCCTGAAAATTTTTGGTTATCTGCACGTTGTGTTTGCATAATTTTAGCGAGTGCCAGAACCGATTAGAGTTGCCACTGAGTGAAAACAAATGGAAGATGTGTAGATTTATTCCAGTTCAGAGAATGAAATAAAAGGAACGGACATCCACTTGGGAGTTGAAAGATCGAACTCCAATGCACATGGAGAAGAGATGATAAGGAAGTGCATATGATGAAAATCATTGAAAGATTATAGAAAGATGCCCAAGTTCACCAAGGTGATAACATGAAGCTCATGAAATCCAAGGATAAATAGGGAGAATTCAACTTGAAGTTGGTGTGGAGCCTGGAAAGGATCAAAAATAAATTGGAAAAGGAGAGTGACTCAAGAAAAATAGGGAGTTGTAGGACCCTTGAAAGGAAAAGAAGATCAAGAGAGTGTTAGAAGTCATCGACGTCACTTCCCAAATCATTCCAGTAAGGAAGCACACAATAGTTCAAACCCATCTCCTAACAGAAAACATAGGAGGTATGGAGTGGATGAACTGAAAGGAGAAATGAATAATATTAAACCTCCCATGTTTGATGGAGAGCACCAGAAGGAGGAAGATGTCAAAACATGGTTTCTTGGAATGAGGAAGTACTTCCAACTGCAGAACTATTCCTCTCATGCAGAAGGAAGAATTGTGATGTATCAACTGAAAGGGAAGGCATCCATGTGGTGGGATCAACTTTTGCAAGTGAAACACATTAGAGAGAAGGATATCACTTGGAAATAATTCTAGAAATATTTCGAGAAGAAATATTTGACTAAAATATATTATGACAGAAAGATGAAAGAGTTCTTTGAACTCAAGTTGGGAAGCATGACCATTGATGAATATGAACGAATATTTTTGGAATTGTTGAAGTATGTTTCATTCATCAAAGATGAGACTGTCAAGATTCATAGGTATCTAAGTGGATTGTCACCTTGCATTTGGTGACAAGATTTATTATGATGACTCTAAGACTATGGAAGAAACTATAAGGGGGAAAAATGCTTATATGAACAACAAAGAGAAAAGCCTAATTTCTAGAAGGCTTGGAAAGACAAGAATAATTTCAAGATGGATCAAAGAAAGAAGGGAGCTAAGCCATCCTTTTTCAGAAACAGTTCTCAAGGACATCCATCTTTTAGAGAGCTGAGGAAGGATAAAGTGGGTAAGAAAATTCCAAGACAGAGACCTATGGTGTTGGGGTTGTAAAGGAAACCATAGGTACAGATATTGCCCCCACCGAAATGAAAAACTGAGATTTGTCGACAATGTACAACAGGCTAAAATAGTGGAGGACATGGGCAGTAGAATGTCAAGGATCTACAAAGCCCTGGATAACAAGCAAGCTGAATATCAATCGCACATGATTGAAGTGGAAGGTATGATCAACAACCATGCCTTTTCTATTTTAATTGATTTAGGGGATAGCCATAGTTATATAGATCCTACAGTGGTGGAAAGTTTGCAATTGTCGAGAAGAAAACATGGAAAATATTGGTTAGTGCAGCTGGCTACGGGAACCAAGAGAAAGGTTATGGAATTGGTTAAGTATTGTCCAGTGGACATGAATGGACTGAGCACAAAGGATGAATTGAAAATTCTACCTTTAGGCTCTTATGAATGTCTAATTGGGATGGATTGGCTAGACCAACACTATGTCATCTTGCACTGTCATAATAAGGCATTCACTTTCCTGGATGAGGAAGGAAATCGAAAAACAATCCAAGGAATTCCTAGAGTTGTTGCTATCAGAGAAATCTCAGCAATGCAGCTAAAGAAGTGCTTCAGAAAAGGCTGTCAATTATTTGCAACCCACTTGGAGGAAGCACCTAAGGATAAGGTGTTAAATATCAAATACCATGCAGTACTAAATGAGTTTGAGGATATATTTCAAGAGGTACTCAAACTACCTATGAAAGGAGATATTGACTTCTCTGTAAACTTGATTCCTGGAGCATCTCCATTGTCGAAAGCTCCTTACAGAATGAGTACACTGGAGTTGAAAGAACTACAATTGAAGCTTGAGGAGATCCTAAGGAAGGTGTATATATTCCCAAGCGTTTCACCTTGGGGTGCCCTGGTCCTTTTTGTGAAGAAGAAGGACAGGACGTTGATATTGTGTATCGATTTCAGACAAATGAAAAAAGTAATTGTAAAGAACAAGTATCCTTTGTCGAGGATTGATGACCTCTTCGATCAGTTGAAGGATGCAAAGATATTTTTGAATATAGACCTCAGGTCAAGATATCACCAGGTAAGGATAAAGGATGAAGATATGAGGAAGACTTCCTTTAGAACAAGTTATGGTCATTACAAGTTCGCAGTGGTGTCGTTTGGGTTGTCGAGTGCACCTGTTGTTTTTATGTGCCTAATGAATGGTGTATTCAGGGACTATCTTGACAAGTTTGTCATAGTCTTCTTGGATGGCATCTTGATGTATTCCAATTCGGAGGAAGAGTAGGAACAACATCTGAAGATCACCAGGTGTAATGCGTGTGCTAAGAGAGCACCAACTGTATGCCAAGTTGAGCAAGTGCTCATTTTATCAGGAGAAGATCCACTACTTGGGGCATATTATTTCGAAGGATGAGATAGTTGTAGATCCTAAGAAGATTGAGGCCATTAAGGAATGGCCAGTGTGATGCAGAACCCCTGCCCTCAGGCCGAGATCTACACAGGATCGATCTTCTTTTAATCCACAGAACTCAAATAGTTCTTTCGGGCCCTCACTGGAACCCCACAAATCCGATCCACATGTCATTCACGAAAACCCCACCTACACAATGTGCAATAGGAATGAGTATTCACCTCCACACGACCACCATATATGACCTCCAGACAAGCCAAGAGAATTTTTTCACATTTAGCGACTCAACGATGCAAGAGATTCAAGTTTTTTGACTCTTCAAACCCCGAAACCCGAAATCACTCCCTTAGATGAGATCGACGGCTATGAACCTCCCTCAATCCAATGGTCCTGGATGTATCGGGATTTTGGTAACCGGGAGTTTGAAATGCAGCGACCCAAACCACTGGTCACTCCATCCCTTGAATTCCCGAAATGACTCAGATCTTTTCGGGATTTCGTGAATTGGGATTCCACGACTCGACCCCAAAATCACTTGTCACACCAATCTGTGAATTCCCGAAATGGATTAGATATTTTTGGGATTTAGTGAACCGGGATTTCACGATGCAGTGACTCCAAAATCTCTTGTCATTCCAATCCCCAAATTATGATATGGGAATTCGCACACGAGATCCAATAACTCTCAATAAGTTGGATCAAACGGTCCAGATCCTTTCGGAGTTTAATGAACTGGGAGTTCACGATGTAGTGAGTCCAAAATCACAACCTTCTCTACTTCCCGAACCCTGAAATGCCGAAATGTCGAAATGGGCTCGATGACGATTATCCCCTGACCAAATCTCGGTCCATGTGACTGCTTCCTCCATGACCACAGCCCTACTAAAAAGACACGTCGCGTTTCACAACTTTGGGGTTTTTAGCGCAAAGTGCCTCGGCTCCTTGTCATCGAAATTTCCAAAATGTCGAACCCTGAAATGCCGAAATTCCAAAATGATAAAAGACACTCATCCTTAACCTTCTCACAGATCTATGAGATCCAACGGTCCATGAGATTTTGGCACTTCTCAACGAAGCATCTCCATTGTCCATTTCAGCTCTTCTCATGTGCGACCTCCCAGAGGTTAAACTCTGTGCGATTTCCTCTAGATCCGATGGCTATTAGTCCTTTGCACTAGATCTGATGACCTAGATATGTTTCTCTTCCTTGTGCACTTTCCTGCGTGCGTCTGGACGTAGACTTCAACGACCCAGATCTCTCCTCTCCAGCTGATCTAAAAACAATTGTGCTCTACCTTGAGCATGCCCTTATCCCTTTCCCTTGGAATATTTCTTATTCCAAAAGGCCTCGGCCATTGTCTCTGCTGCAAAGCCTGTAACCTTGGCTCCTGCATGTATTCTAGGAAGCATTCCTCCTCCTGAGATTTATTTTTCTGAACCTCAAAGGTTCCTTTGAACTCTGCAACCTCTTGCAATACCTTTGCATGAAATGGTGCTATCTCTTCTGAGCTTATCTGTGGTTCTAACCTCAAATTATCTCTGTCCCTTTCTCTCCTTGAATGGATGTAAGTGTCCTCTAGAAACTTCCTGCTCAAGCACACTTTGTTGAGCCTGCAAAGTGTTCAGAAACCCTATGAGTATATCCTTCTGTGATACTTCTCTTCTCTCTGAACTCAAACCAGAATTCCTCTTGTGCACACTTGCATCAACTCAATGCCCACCCAAAATATTTCTCTAGAATCCTCAGTGACTTTGTCTTCTCACCGAACTCGAAATAGAGTTCTCCTCAATGAATCATGTGCATTTTCTCAATGCCCTCCTAGCAGAGCCTTTACAGAATTCTTGATAATTCTTCTTCTCCTCTATGTTCTCTCCTCTGCACAGTTTCTCCTTCAAGGTGTTCAACAACCTTGAGGCTTCCTCTTTGAGTCAATGACTTTAGCTGGTGCCCCCTCCTAGCACGTCTTTGTCTGAAATTTCACAGAATTCAGGAGTGCAATCCTTGCACTGGCTTACAGAGACCGCAGTACTCTATCATGCACTCTTGCATGAAGCCACAAAGAACCCAAACCTAAAAATCAAAGAGATCAATAGAAAACTACTCCTGTCTGTAACCTGCAAATGTAAACAACACATACATCCACAGAATATCATCAACACATAGAGACATTCATTCATGAACTCACAAACACATGAACAACAACATGCTGGAAAAACTTCTCTGTTTGTATTAATCAAGAATGCTTGATTACAATGTGTTCGAGCTCCGACTGCAACAGAGTCTCGGCTCTCCTCTCCTATCTAACCTATTCTCTCTTTTCTTCTCCGCCTAACTAAAAAAAAAAAAGATCCTTTTACAAAAGGGGGCTCCTCAAGCGCTTCCCTCCATCCTCACCAACTCTCATTAATTTACATTCAATTACAATGAATAGTTGTCTAGTCCGAATCGGATCTATATATTAGCCTTACAACCATTTAAGGCAATTTTAAAATTTTGAAAAACGAGAGGGCTGCGTCTCTCTCCTTCCATTGAATGCGCACTTTGATGTGTTGGTTGGATGGCACATAGTTGGCTTGGAGCGATGCTCCTGCATCATACACCTATGCTGTGAGAAATTCATGAGCTCATGCTCATGAGCTCCTACTCATGATCTTCCCAACATCTTTGTTGAAATCCACCTGGATCCCAAACAGTTCTTTGGAGTTGTCCATCCACTCCATCGCTTTGTTGCTGTTGTTGCTTCTGCTGCCCTACTTCTATGGCAGGTTCTTCTCTGTTCAGCTTCTCTTCACTGGAATTTTATGTTGTTTACCTTGACATCAGCCTTCTAACCTCCTCAATATCCTCGTCTAGTTGTTCCCATGGATAGCTCTCCTTTTGCAGCCTACTCCACTACACTTTTTCCCTACAAATGGGTAGATCAACTAGATCTCCCATGCTATCTTCTTCCTCTATGGCCTCAACTTGCCACCTTGCTGCAAAATTTAGCTCTGCAGTCTTATATTCCTGACTGACCTACTGTTCAGTCACCTTCTATGACAGATTAGCCTATGCTATTTCCCCTTGCGCTGGTTGAATTCTACCTTCCTCCAGTTGCTCCTCAGACTGGGATTCTCCTTCATCTTTTGTTGCATGCCTCAGCACTGCAGTTATCATCTGTTCAGCTCCCTGGCTGAAATTTTTGGGCGACTCCTCGGAATTCTCCTCTACTAACATCTGCATGACTGTCTGCTCATGGCATTCATCTACTCGTTCTGGATTGTTTAGCCAATCCTCTAACATTTCTAGCTCCTTCTCCCAAGGAGTGAGCATGTCAACTGTGTGCTCCATTTCTTTTCCTTGGGAAGCTTCTGACATTTTCTCTTTCATCATGACAGTCACCGTTGGTTGCCTTTATGTTGTTTTTGCATTGGCAACACACACGCTGGCCTCAACTATGCTATATGGCAGGAATACCTTTATCCCTCCAATCATCAGAATGCTCTTATGATCTTCCTTCTCTATAAGATTTCCTTGCTAATATGAACTCACCTCCGAGCTCATCTTCTCTGTCATCTCCTCTCCCTGATCCAAACTCATCATTGATTTCATAAGACTTTCAGTCAATCTCATCTTCTCTCCCTTTCCCACCTAGAAATATGGGATTTCTACCCTGCCCACCTGGCAGTTCACGAGATCTTCCATTGATCTCTCCTCCTCATCATCAATGAGATTTCTCCCAGTTTCTGGTTCACACACATGAACCATCTCCTCTTCATCTCTGAGGCTTTCCACATACCTCAACCATTCCTTCAACATTCTTCATTTTCCTCTGGCCAACAATTTATTGACTGGACACTTTGTTTTCCTCCTCAGAGGCCATTCATACACTCAATGTGTTTTTGCATCCTGCTACATTTGAAATGCAAGCTTCTCCATCCTTTCCCTCACCTCAGCGAGCTCTTTATCCATCTCATATTTTCTCTGTTGTTGGTGGTTCTTCTTTCCACCGCGTCCATGGCCTTCAATATCCATCTTCCTATTCTTGTCTTCCCTCCTGGAAAACTTGTTGTTGTCACTCTGCAACCATGAGTGCTTCCATCCTTTCCTACAGTCCTCCTGACTATCTATAGATTGTTGCGCACCTGCAAACAATCACCACAGAGCTTCAACACTCTGTCTTCCTTTTACTCTAGCTCTCTCTACCTGAAATATATAGATACAAACATGCTCTGATACCACAATGACACAGACCCACTGCCCTCAAGACAAGATCTACGCAGGATTGATCTTCTTCGAATCCGTAGAACTGAAATAGTTTTTTGGGCCCTCACTGGAACCCCATGAATCTAATCCACAGGTCCTTCATGAAAACCCCACCTGCACAACGTGCACTAGGCGTGAGTCTTCACCTCCACACAGCCACCAGATATGACCTCCAGCCAAGCCAAGAGACATTTTTTGCATTTCACGACTCAATGATGCAATAGATTCAAGTCTTTTGACTCTTCAAACCCCGAAACCTGAAATCGCTCCCTTAAACGAGATTGACGGCTATGAACCTCCCTCGATCCAATGGTCCTGTATGTATCGGGATTTTGTTAACCGGGAGTTTGAAATGCAGTGACCCAAACCATTGGTCACTCCATCCCCCGAATTCCCGAAACAACTCAGATCTTTTCAGGATTTCGGGAACCGGGAGTCCACGACTCTCGTCCCCAAAATCACTTGTCGCACCAATCCCTAAATTCCCAAAACAACTGAGATATTTTTGGGATTTCCTGAACCGGGAGTTCATGATGCAGTGACTCCAAAATCTCTTGTCACTCCAATCCCCAAATTTTGTTATGGGAATTCGCACACGAGATCTAACAGCTCTCGATGAGTTGGATCAAACGGTCCAAATCCTTTTGCAGTTTCATGAACTAGGAGTTCACGATGCAGTGACTCCAAAATCATAGCCTTCTCTACTTCCCGAACCCTGAATTGTTGAAATGCAAAAATGTGCTTGACGACAATTATCCCCTGACCAAATCTCAATCCATGTGATTGCTTCCTCCGTGACCACAACCCTACTCCAAAGACACCTCATGTTTCACGACTTTGGGGTTTTCAACGCAAAGTGCCCTAACTCCTTCTCATCGGAATTGCCGAAATGCCAAACCCTGAAATGTCGAAATGTCAAAATGCTAAAAGACACTCAGCCTTAACCTTCTCACAGATCTGCGAGATCTAATGGTCCATGAGATTTTGGCCCTTCTCCACGAAGCGTCTCCGTCGTCCATTTCATCTCTTCTCCTGTGTGACCTCCCAGAGGTTAAACTCTATGCGCTTTCCTCAGGATCCAATGGCTATCGGTCCTTTGCACTAGATATGATGGCCCAGATATGTTTCTCTTCCTTGTGCATTTTCCTGCATGCGTCTAGACGTAGACTTCAATGACCCAGATCTCTCCTCTCCATTTGATCTAACAGTAGTTGTGCTCTACCTTGAGCATGCCCTTCTTCCTTTCCCTTGGAATATTTCCTTCTCCAAAAGGCCTCGGCATTTGTCTCTGCTGCGAAGCCTATAACCTTGGTTCCCACCTATATTCTAAGAGGAGTTCCTCCTCCTAAGATTTATTTTTATGAACCTCAAAGGTTCCTTCAAACTCTACAACCTCTTGCAGGACCTTTGCATGAAATGGCTCTATCTCTCCTGATCTTATCTATGGTTCTGACCTCAAAGTGTCTCTGTCCCTTTGTCTCCTTGAAGGGATGTAAGTGCCCTCTGGCAACTTCCTGCTCAAGCACGCTTTGCTGAGCCTGCAGGGTGTTCCAAAACCCTGTGAGCATCTTCTCCTATGATACTTCTCTTCTCTCTGAACTCAAACAAGAGTTCCTTCTGTGCACACTTGCATCAACTCAATGCCCACATGGAAGAGTTCTCTAGAATACTCAGTGACTCTGTCTTCTCACCAAACTCGAAATAGAGTTCTCCTCAATGCATCCTATGCATTTTCTCAATGCCCTCCTGGTAGAGCCTTTACAGAATTCTCGACAATTCTGCTTCTCCTCTCTGTGCTCTCCTTTGCACAGTTTCTCCTTCAAGGTGTTCAGAAACCTTGAGGCTTCCTCTTTGAGTCAATGACTTCAGCTAGTGTGCCCTCCTAGCACATCTTTGTCTAAAATTCTACAAAATTCAAGAGTGCACTACTTGCACTGGCTTACAGAGACCGCAGTACTCTGTCATGCACTCTTGCATGAAGCCACAAAGAACCCAAACCAGAAAATCAAAGAACTCAACAGACAACTACTCATGTTTGTAACCTACAAATGTAAACAACACATACATCCACAACATATCATCAACACATAGAGACATTCATTCAAGAACTCAAAAACACATGAACAACAACATGCCAGAAAAACTGCTCTGTTTGTATTAATCAAGAATGTTTGATTACAATGTGTTCGAGCTCGGACTGCAATAGAGTCTCGGCTCTCCTCTCCTATCTAACCTATTCTGTTTGTTCTTCTCTGCCTAATTGAAAAACAAAAGAAGATATTTTTACAAAAGGGGGTTCCTCGAGCGCTTCCCTCCATCCTCACCAAGTCTCATTAATTTTACATTCAATTACATTGAATGGTTGTCTAGCTTGAATCAGATCTAGATCTCAGCCTTACAACCATTTAAGGCAATTTTCAAATTTTGAAAAATGAGAGGCTTGCGTCTCTCTCCTTCCATTGAATGCACACTTTGATGTGTTGGCTGGATGGCACGTAGCTATCTTGGAGCAATGCTCCTACATCATAGTGTCAAAGAACGTGATAGAAGTCATATCCTTTATGGGTCTAGCTACCTATTACAGAAGATTGATTGCAGGGTTCTCAAGGATAGATCACCCTATCACTTCCTTACAGAGGAAGGAAAAAAAATTTCAATGGACGGATGAATGTGAGAGAAGATTCCAGTGATTGAAACAATTGTTAACCAGTGCTCCAATTTCGAGGATTGCAAACCTGAATGAAGATTTCATGGTGTGCACATATGCATGCAAAGAAGGACTAGGAGGAGTCCTTAGTCAGAATGGATTTGTAATATGTTACGAGTCCAATAAGTTGAAAGAGCATGAAAATAACTATGCAACTCATGATTTGGAGTTGGCAGCCACCGTTCACACTTTGAGGAAATGGAGACATTACCTCATGGGAAGGAGGTTTGAACTGAGGACAAACCATAATGGTCTGAAGTATTTGTTTGATCATCCAACCTTGAATGCTAGGCAGAGTAGGTGGTTGGAGTTTCTCTGTGAGTAAGATTTTGATATCAAGCATATCAAAGGGAAGGAGAATAAAGTGGTTAATGCACTCAGCAGAAGAGTACATGAATTACATCCTACATCCATTATCATGTATCAAAACAATATAAAGGGTAGAGTTTTGGAAGCTGCAAGCGTAGACTTGTAGTACAGGGAATTGGTAGAGAAGCTACAACAAGGTAAGACACTGCAAGGAGTGGAATATTGTAATCTTGGAGTTGATGGAACCCTCTTGTACAAAAACAAATTTTATGTACCTAATGTACAGGTTCCGAAACTTGCAATTTTGAAATAAATGCATAATATGCCTTATGTTGGGCACCCTGGATTCCAGAAGACTATGGAAGTAGTCAAGAGCCATTACTTTTGGCCAGGCATGAAGAAATATATTGATGAATACATCGCTAGATGTATGGAGTTCCAAAAGGTTAAAGATGAACACAAGCACCCAATAGGGGTGTTGTCGCCTCTACCCATTCCTGAGTGGAAGTGGGAAGTAGTGACAATGGATTTCATCACAGGATTTCCCAGAACAGGCAGACAACACGATTCCACCATGGTGGTGGTGGACAAGCTTACGAAGGTTGCCCATTTTATTCCATTAAAGACTACACACAAGGCAGCTAATGTTGCTGATATGTTTATGAGGGAAATAGCACAATTGCACGATGTTCCCAAGACAATTGTGTCTGACATAGACCCAAAATTTACCTCATAGTTTTGGAAAGGGTTATTCAAGGGGTTCGAAACGAATCTTAACTTCAACACAGCCTGTCATCCTAAGTCTGATGGGAAGATAGAGTGGGTCAATCAAGTAATAGAAGACATATTGAGGATGTATGTGATGGAAAAACCATCGAAATGGAAAGACTAGCTACACTTGGTATAATTCACCTACAATAATGTGTATCAAGCATCACTGAAGATGAGCCCATTTGAAGCACTTTACGACAGAAAGTGCAACACTCTAGTAATCTAGGATAACCCAACTGATAGAGTAGTAGTTGGTCCAGAGTTGCTCAAGGAAATGGAAGAGAAAATGTTGAAGATTAAGAAGAATTTAAAGGTTTCCCAAGATAGGCAGAAACGTTATGTTGATAAGAACAGAACCCACACAGAGTTTAAAGTGGGTGACCAAGTTTTCTTGAAAGTAAAAGCCAATTAAAGTTCCCTAAAGCTGGGAAACTACTCAAAGTTGGTAGCCAGATTTTGTGGGGCATTTGAAATCCTAGAAAGGATTGGACCAGTTGTTTATATTCTTTCATTGCCTACATTCATGACTATACATAATGTGTTTCATGTTTCATTACTTAAGAAATATATACCTGATCCTAATCATGTGATTGACTGGAAAGTGATCCAGGTGGAGCAAGAAGGTGTCTTGCAATTGCATCATGTGCGCATATTGGATCGAAAAAGAAAACATCTCTAGAATCAGGCCATAGGGCTTGTAAAGGTCCAATGGACCTGGTATTGTCCTGAGGATGCAACATGGGAACATGAAGATGCTATGTGGGCAGAATACCCACATCTTTTTGAATATTTTGGGAATCTTGTTAATGTTGTTTGAAAGTTTCACTGAGGACAGTGAAAAATGTTGAAAGGAGCCGTGTTGGGGGTTCATCCTACCATTCTCCCATCCTTCGTCTGAGTTCATTGTCGGTCCTCCACCTGAAATCGTTTTGCCTCTCCATTGGACTTATGCATACCCTCATGCACCCTAAAACCAGTGGGAAACCCGTGAACTGAGTCATGTTTCATGTGTTGATTATTGAGAAGCCCAACAAATCCTGGAATTGTTGAGCCTTGCTATGACTTAGCATCTGACTATTACCATTTTGGGAGACCATACTCGTTTTCCTAGTAGGTTGTTATGGCCACACAAATCCTTGACTGGGTGTGGCTTGTTGTTATTGTACATTCGTTGCTAAGCCTTGTTGTTGTGTCCTCATTATGCTGGAATTATTTGAAGAATAAGGTTTTCAAGCCTTTGAAAAACACTCTCTCCAGGTGAGAGAGGTGGTTGTGGTCGAAGAGGTAGGTTTGCAAGCCTATGAGCAACTCTCTCCAGGTGAGAGAGTGTGTTGACAAAGTGATATCTCCTAGAAGGCGTCATGTAGCTGCTATAGAGCTCTGAGAATTCTGGTCTGACCTCTTGTTGAAGCCCAAGGCAAGGGAGGTGAAGCAGTCGATGGAATGTAGGACAATGAAGGTGTATACTCCTGGGGTGGGACATGCATGTGGGGAATGAGAGTCTGTGAGCAGTGGGCGTAAGTGACTCCTGGGAGAGAATCCTTCCTCTGTAACTGTGTGACTTCCCTATTGACCTTGCCTAGTCTAGGAATCCCTCACCCGATGGAGCTTATTCTCAGCTCAGGGGTGACCTATTGCTGAGAGTGATGAGTAGCGTGATCTAAGGCTGGGAGGTTCATGGAAGGTCTGCACGCAGTTGGTGGTGTTACTCCAGTTGAAAATATAAGTATCAGTCTGTGCTTAATTTACATGTTATGCATGTCTGTGATGTTTGAATTATTATCATGTATTCTATTCTGTATAAGAATTACTGTTAATTCCGTTGATTTTATATGTTAGTAATTATGTGTTTACTCTATGTTAAGTGATTTAAATTCCTTAAATTCATATTATATAAGTGTATATTCTGTAGTGGTAGCAATACCTGGTCTCTGTGTTGGCCACATAGGTTACAGTTTGGTATCAGAGTTAAGTGTGAACTTCGAGTAGTGGCATTACCCGGCCTTTTGGTGGTTGGGGATGTTAAATTTTTCCTCCAACACTGTATTTTCTCTTGGATATCCATGCTGAAGTCTCTTAACTGTGTCCCCTATTTATCTTAAAGTTTTCATAGTATCATTATTAATATATCATATTTCATTACTACTATGATTAGGATCATTTATATAGAGATCGATCATGAAATGAACATATATGAAGGTGCCAAACATATAGTGACAAGGAGGTGATCTGTGTGTGTGTACATGCACCCCAAACTTAGAATGCTAGGAGGTAGACCATGAATGTTTTTTAGTCTAACAAACACACTATAAGTGGATCTTACAAAATTTGTGTTATAAATTGTTGACTTTTTTCTTTTCTATTGTCATTTCAATATAATTTTCTTTTAATACATTTTAAATCTAAATGAAATGCTTAAATATGATATAAATTTTATATAGATATGTTTGTGCATATTTTGAATATATACTATGTTATTTATAGAAATTGATCTTAGATGGAAAGGATAACAATCATTTCTCACAACCAATTGAGTAAAAACCAATTGACATTAATTGTTAAAAAATATAAAAAATTAGTAACAACTTGAAAAAATAGTTATACACTAGTAGCTCTTTTCCTCTATATATACATAATTTTTTGTGTATTAATTACATCATTTTGATATTAAAGTATAGGACCAACCGAGACATATATCTTATAATTTGTAAAA
>JASDQU010586921.1:38689-50020 GCA_032191745.1 Picea mariana | reverse complement strand
TGTGGCAACCTCTCATTGGCTCTTCAATGCCACATGTCATAATATGATTGAACCAATTGCATGTCACTTGTCACCTGTCATTCATCCATCTGTGTTGTAACTTGCCCAGTCAACTGCCAATTAGGTTCCATGTGTCACCCTTGCAGTGGTGACACATGTCACCTCTTTATTTTCCCTTGTACTTTGACCTTTGACCTTTTTTCCAAGTTTGACTGTAACTTTGACCGCTCATAACTTTTCCATAGGAACTTCATTTGACTTATCGTTTGTGCCATTAGAAAGATAATGACGAGCTCTATGCATTGATGTCATTTTCTTGATCATTTGAGATGGTCAAATATTGAGATTTTATGGATCCCCTAATACCTCTGTGAGTGTTCCAGATCATTTTGGACCTTTATGAGCATTCCTTAGATCCTCTTGGATCACACCTCCCCGTCGAAGGACTTTTGGACCTCCAAAAGTATGGATTATTCAGAAATGAAGTGAGAATGATTTCGCCTCATGTGTCCAATATCATCCATCCATTTTGCTTGGATAACGAGCACCTGAATCATCACACCCATAATGAAGATTGAAACAACACTACTGACTAATTTAACCAGTCCCTTAAATTAACAAACTTTGCCATTCATTGTTGCAGTAGCCAACCATACTCCATTGATTAGTAATAAATTGATCAACAAAACTGAATATACAAATGCGAAAGAGAATAAACCATCAACATATCTGCTTTTCTTAACAGGAACGACATCAACCAAAGGACATGTTCTGCTTTCAACCATAGGTTGTAAATATGCATCCTGGATATTAGCATTAACTAGCATGTGCCCTGTAGTGACAACTGTCAAATTCGTCTTCATCTGATGAGCTCTCACAATGAATTCAATCCCATCCTTAAAAAGATGATAGTTATTTTATTCCCTGTAGAAAATGGCCTTCCTATCATACAAGTATGGAATTCCCAAAACCATCCTACAAATGTCAAGAGGAACAACGTCTAACTCTACCTCATCAATGAAACTGGATGTGATCGCAAACTGTAACTCGCATTTCTTAGTTACCTGTACCTTAGCATTATCACAAATCCAACCCAAAGGATATGGTTTTAGATGAGGCCTAGTTTCCAATCTTAACTTTTGAACAACTTGCTCTGAAATAAGATTCACTTGTGATCCACTATCAACAAGCATATCAATCTTAGTGTGCTTTGTGATAACTTATAAATGAAATAGTTATTTTCTTTCCCTTCCATCGGGGATTACTTTAGACTTTGCAGAAGAAGTACGTGAACTGAAACTTGCAACAAAAGATTTACCTTTGATGTTCATAGCTACAACCTTAGTTTCATCCTCAGAATCTAATCCAAGATCCTAAACTATGGTCGTGGTATTCTTATTACCCTTTCTAGGCTGAGCCCACTTTGGCTTCAATTTTGGATGCCACTTCCAACAATGATTCTCATCATGCCCTTTCTTCTCGCAATGAGAACATGTATGCTTCTTACTTTATTTACCCTTCGACTACTTCTCGAAGTTATGTGGATCCATTTTGCCTTTACCACCAATTCTTTTGGCCTTCTTTCGATCCTCATACATTTCTTCCACCATGCCGTTCATTGCCATGAACGCAGAAAAGAATGCATCTTCAGTACCAAAAGGATTTGGATTAGAAGAATCCATGTCTTTTGTTGAAGCCATTTCTTGCTTTCGAAATGCATGCCTCGAACCAATATCACAAATGTACTCTTCAAATGATCCTTCACCAAGCTTGAGTTTGGACCTCATAAGCATTCACTTGCAAATATACATCAAAACCAGCTCTGATACAACATGATCTGAAAATACCAAACAAGTTCTGATGCCAACTTGAACCAAAATATCAACAAATTCTTATATCAAATCATCCCAAAAAATCCTTGGATGTAAATATTTCTTAAACACACATAATCATCCAACCAGATTCGGGAAAATGAAGATCGCTTGACTATTTGCAAAATATCATGTGGATGTCTTACTTGTCCATAAACTCATAAATTGATGAATAACTTGAACTGTAAATGAGATGACACAGTAAAAATAAAAGAACTCAAATTACATATGTAAATGACATACATCACTTCATCTTCAAAGTCCCTTTAAATAGCATGATTGTTCTTCATCATCTCAAAATTCCAAATTTACAATACAATATAGTCTTACAAAAGCACAATTTTGAAGAGACTCCAAAACTTTGTTGCTCAAATGCAGAAACGGAGTGCACTTTTGAATTCCTCGCGGAACATCATGCAAAATTGATACAAAATACTTGAGATTTTGTCAAGGCACCCCTCGACACACTTTACGGTGTTACCTCAAGTACCTTGTACCCTTGGCATGCATTACAAGGAAAAACTCTGCATTAAATTGTGTGTACAATGCATTGGGTTGTGTGTTATTAAATAGGGCACCCCTTCTAACCAAGTCTCGAAATTTGTGTTCATACATTAAATATAAGTGGGTTGGTTGTGTAACCAAATCCGCACTTTATTCTATCCTACAACAACATTTATTACAAATTCCTTGGTTTTTTTTTAACAAACCATATCCATGGCTCGTTGGTTAAAAATTGTGGCACATAAAGTGGAGGTCGGGGGTTCTATTCCCCGCAACCTTTGTGGTTAGTTTTGCAATTGGTTATATATATATATATATATAACAAATCCAAACTTTGAAATGTTGGTATATGGTTATGCATTGAGCCTCTTCCGCGATCAGGTGTTGGTTATATGGTTATGTACCAAGATCAAGGGTCGAGGTTTTAGGCCCTCGGCCCTTTGGCCACCTATATGTAACTTATTACAAACTTAAATACAATATATGTCATATAATGGTAAGAACCAAGTGCATGGCGCCATGGTAATGGGGCTTTGTTAAGACCTTTGGGAGGTTACGGGTTCGAGCCCTGTTGACTCCCAAATATTTTAATGAACCATGATCAAGAGGCCAATGGGAGACTGCCACATGGTAGCCTCTCATTGGCTCTTCAATGCCACATGTCATAATATGATTGAACCAATTGTCTAGCACTTGTCAACTTGCTATTTGTCCACTTGTGTTGTACCTTCCCAATTCAACTTCCAATTAGATGCCACGTGTCACCCTTAAAGTGGTGACACGTGTCACCTCTTTATTTTCCTTTGACCTTTTTGTTAGGTTTGACTAGAACTTTGACCGCTCATAACTTTTGCATACAAACTCCTTTTGACTTGTCGTTTGCGCCATTGGAAAGCTAATGATGATCTCTATGAATTTATGTCATTTTATTGATCATCCGAGATGGTCAAATTTTGAGCTTTTATGGATCCCCTGGGATCTTTGTGAGTGTTATGGATCCTTCTAGACCTTTATGAGAATTCCTTAGATCCTCTTGGATCACAAGTGCAACTGCACCCCACTCCATAATAACCTATCAATTGCAATTTTCCAACTCAAGGAAAATTTAATACCTTTATAATTATAAACACAGTAGTCTAAACGTTCTACCTTTTGGGGTTTTTTTGGCCACTTTTTCCATTTGATTTTGCCTGAAATCCGGTGATGAATGGTTGGAACTGCAGATTTGAGTGGCTAAGTTTGTATATTCCGAGTGCCTCAGGGGTTTTTCAGCACGTTGAATCCATTTATGCATTCAGAAAGGCAATTTAAACAACAGAAAATAGAGATTTTGTCCAAATTTACATCGTCGGATTCCGGCCAATTCCTTCCAGAAAACCCAAAAGGTAGAACCTTTAGCCAACGCCCTTATAAACAAACATATTTACCATTCCCCTAATGTAAAAAAGTACAATTAACAATGGACAAAATTGTATTTATAATAATAATATATCAATTGTAATTTTCCAACACAATGTCAATGAAGCATCAATACCTTTACACTTATAAGAGAACATATTTACCATTCCCCTAGTGTAAAAAGGGACAATGAACAATAGATAACGTTGTATTTAGGATAGCAAAAGAAAAGCCTCACGAACTGTAAGATTTTTGTGAACCTATTGGACCTTCAAGACACCTAGCATGTATGAGAGAACCGACGGTGGTTTTTGTCCATAAATTGCTTCAAAAGGAGTCATGCGAGTAGTTGTATGGTAAGATGTGTTGTACCACCATTCAACTAGGGGTAACCACTGAGCCCACTTATTTTGTCTGTCAGATGAAAACACCTCAAAGATGTTTCCAAAGACTTGTTGACAACTTCAATTTGGCCATTAGTTTGGGGATGATAGGCGATGTTGAAATGCAATTAGGTTCCCTGGAGCATGAACAAATCTTTCCAAAAATTGTTGTTGAAAGTGGGATCTTCGTTAGAGACAATATAATGAGGCATGCCATGAAGCTTGAAGATATTATCCATGAAAATTTGAGCCACTGTGGATGCGATGAATGGGTGTTGAAGAGAACAGAAATGGGCATATTTGGAAAGATGATCAATTACCACCATGATGACTAAATTATCACCCGATTTAGGTAAGCCAACAATGAAATCCATAGAAATGTCCCACCAAATAGTCGGTGGGATCGATAGAAGTGGAAGTGTTCCTGAGGCCTTAACTGTTTCTCTTTTGTTGTGTTGACATATATCACATTCGGCCACAAAGATTTCACACTTCATACCATCCTAGAAAAAATAAATTTTGACCCTTTCATAGGTTTTGGTAAATCTTGAATTCTCAGTTGTGCAGGAAGCATGAAGCTTTGAAAGCACCGTATATTTATGTTGTGACTGATAATTTAAATACACATGGCCTTTGTAGCAAAGATTGTAATTTTCCCAAGAGTACCCTAGAGAAACTGGAGAATTTTATTACAATTGTTGGCTCAGGAAAGAAATTTTGGGGTCTTGCAGCCATTCTTGGTTAACAGCTTGGAGCCAATCTGGTACAAGGAATGAGAGATAAAAGAGGGACCCTTCGTCTTCATACTTCCTGGAAAGAGCATCAATAACCAAATTTTATTTTCCCTTCTTGTAAATGATCTCATAACCATATCCAAATAGCTTGGTCACCCATTTTTGTTGCTCCATGGATGAAATTTGTTGTTCCAGAAAAAGCTTGAGGCTCTGATGATCTGTTTTAATTTGGAAGCGTTGCCCCAATAGATAAGGATACAAGAGCTCCATGACATGCATAATATCCAACATTTCCTTTTCGTAGATGGATTGTCTCAAATGTCGCTATGAAAGTTGTTTTCTAGTGAAGGCCAAATGGCATCCTTCTTGCATGAGGACTGCTCCAATTCCTTTCCCAGAAGCATCAAATTCTAGGACAAAAGTCTTCTAAAAGTTGGGCAGGGCCAAGAAAAGAGTTGTGCACATAACCTCTTTCAAGGTGTGGAAGGATTGATCAATTGTTAGACTCCAATTGAAAGCATTCTTTTTAAGGAGTGCAGTGAGAGGTGCTGCAATTTTGCCATAATTCTGAACAAACTTGTGATAATATCTCATTAAACTCATAAAACCACGCAATCTATTGAGAGTTTTTGGGCGAGGCCAATCTTGCATAGCTTCAATTTTCTTAGGATCCACCCTTACAACATCCTTGCCAACAATATGACCCAAGTACTTCACTTCTGAGGTGCCAAAGGCACATTTAGATTGTTTGAGGAAAATTTGGTGCTAAGAAAGTAGATGGAGAACTTTATCCACATGGGAAAGATGGGTTGTCCATGTTTTACTATAGATGATAATATCATCAAATAAAACTAAGACAAAAGGATGTAGAAAAGGATGGAAGACATGATTCATGAGACTTTGGAAAGTGGAGGGGGCATTACACAGGCCAAAGGGCATGACCAAGAACTCATAGTGACCCTCATGAGTTTGAAGTGCAGTCTTGGGAATGTCTACCTCTTTCATACGTATATGGTGGTAGCAAGAACGAATATCAAGTTTAATAAAGTATTGAGTACCACTCGATTCATCAATAAATCATTATTGACAGGAATGGGAAACTTGTCTTTGATGGTGAGTTTGTTGAGGGCACGCAAGTCTGGACACATGCGCCACATGCCTTCTTTATTGAGGACCATGACCTCATGAGAAGAATAGATGTTGGTACTAGGATGGATGACATCCGCAACGAGCAATTCTTGTACAATTTTCTCAATTTCATTCTTCTGGAAAAAGGGATAATTATAAGGGTGAACATTGGGAAGAAGACTGCCCAGAACTAGAGGAATGGAATGATCATGAACACCACGGGAAGGGGGAACTCCATGGGGAGTGGAAAAAATAGTTTGGTGTTTGGAGATGATAGATTGGAGGCCAGGATGTACAAAGGGTGTCTCAATTTCTTGAATGGCATGGAGTTGAGAAATAATGCTTAAATGACATTTCTTAGGGAGCTTTTCCAGTCGATGGGAACTGACAATCTCAAGGGACTCTGTTATGATGTTTTGGAACTTACACTAATGGACTTCTTGTTGGAATTGCATGGTTAATTCATTAAAATCCACGAGGATGGGACCGAGAGTGCATAACCATTCCACACTTGGCACAATGTCACAACCACCCATGTTGATAACAAACATATGAGATTTCAGGTTGTATTGACCAATTTGTAGACGCACATTTTCACAATGTGCCCCACATTTCATGGAACCACCTGATCTGGATCTCAGGGGATGAGATCTAGATATATGGTCTAAATTCGGGTGCAAAATTCATAAAGCTATAAAGCTAATAGATTTTCCACATGGATCAAGAAGATGCCCACTTCCTCATTAATTAATTGGGCTAACAGGTTGTCCATATGGGTCAAAGAGAGTCCCAACTCTTCATTATTGTATTGGGTTTTAGTTTCCACTACTTAGTTAGTTGGGTAGTTAGATCTATTATTATAATAATAGAGACTCATTTAATGAACTCTTTCCATTATTATATCGGGTTTCATTTTCCACTACTTATTTAGTTGGGTAGTTAGATCTATTATACTAATAATAGAGAATCATTTAATGAGCTCTTTTTGACTTTGTCAAATGGACCATTTTGTAATGCTATATAAATGCCTAGCAGCCCTTCTCATAATATCGAGTTACTCATTTTGGCTTCTCTCATATTTTCTATTGTTCATTGTGAGATTAATTAGCTCTGATACCACTGATCTGGATCTTAGGGGCTGAGATCCAGATGGCTTGAATGTCGAGAGAGGAGGAGCTTAGATGTGTCAGTATTGCATGAAAAGAAGCATGGAAAAAAAAAGCATGTAAATGAAGTAATTGGGAGCTGAGGCTCAAAGAGGAGCCTCGCCTCTAAAACTAATTACTAGTAAATCACTCAGAGCTAATTCATCTCTCAATGAACAATAGAAAATATGAGAGAAGACAAAGTGAGTAACTTGATATTATGAGAAGGTTTGCTAGGCCTTTATATAGCATTACAAAATTGTCCATTGGACAAAGTCAAAAAGAGCTCATTAAATGAGTCTCTATTATTAGTATAATAGATCTAACTACCCAACTAACTAAGTATTGGAAAATAAAACCCGATACAATAATGGAAAGAGCTCATTAAATGAGTCTCTATTGTTATAATAATAGATCTAACTACCCAGCTAACTAAGTAGTGGAAAATAAAACCCAATACAATAATGGAGAGATGGGACTCTCTTTGAACCATATGGGCAACTTGTTAGCCCAATTAATTAATGAGGAAGTGGGCATCTCCTTGATCCACATGGACAATCTATTAGCTTTATAGATTTATGAATTTTGCATCCGAATTTAGACCATATACCCCCTAAAATTTGAATCACCACCATTGACAATCATGATTTGAAAATTGTTGATGGCACAGATATAACAATTGGTTTTTTAAGAAATGCAATGATGAAAAAAATTATGGGTGTTGCCACCGTCAATTAGGAAGATGACCTTCTGATTTTTAATGTGTTGATTTCTTTTTGTTTTTCCAACAGTTAAAGTATTATATTCTTTTATTATTATTTAATATGCAAAAGGATCACAACTGAAAGATAGATATCCACAGAACAATAAGATATATCCTCAGGGAAACCCTTAAGGGGGAGAAAACCCTGCAAACTTTCCTCAGTATAGATTCCTCCAACATGTACAATGTCATGCAATTCTCTTTCACAAAATCAAGACCAAAGAGACCCAGACACGAACCAAGAATAGCCTCCTAGATAAGTGTGTACTACTCTCTTGTACTTATATTCAATGAGTGATCAAAATGACTTGATATAACCTCTATTTATACTCTAAAATACCTAAAATACATGACTTATCAATAAACCCTTTCACAATTACACTTAGGAATAACTTCTGAAATTACATAAAATCTCAACACTCCCTCTTAATGAAGAAGGTATTCTATCCAGAACAGACTCTAACACTGTCGCCATCCACATGAGCTCATGACCATTGACTGTCAGACACACAAATCTATACATCTTAGGAAATCCATAGTGACTTCACAACATGCATCCATGGCCGATGGGTAGATCTCTAATAGCTACAACGTGTCATCATGAGACTATCCAGTTTCTCGTAGAAAGCTCAGATATCTTATGCATGACATCCATTGCCTTGTGATAACATCTGTACCTCGTCTCTTCAGCATGCATCCAAGGCTGGTGGGTAGCTCTCCAATAGCTACAACATGTTTTCATGACATCCACTAACCTGCGATAACATTTGAAGCCATCACTCGCTTTGAAGAAGGACTATGTCGAGTTTGTCCCTGAAGTACTCGAACTTTGTCCTTGACAATGGCTTTTCCAGCACATCCACAACCCACTCATCGATAGCCACATATTGGAGCCTCATTGCTCTCTTCTGCATTGTATCCCTGATATAGTGATACCTTATTTCGATATGCTTCAACCTATCATGAAACACCGGGTTCTCTAACAACTTTTTATAGCTCTGGTTATCACACAATATACAGGTTGCCTCCATCGCAATATCGAATAATCTAGTCAGTAATTTTCGAAGCCACACTGCTTCGCGACTCGTTGCACATGTTGACACATACTCTACCTCAGCCATACTGAGTGCTACACATTATTGCTTCTTACTAATCCATAAAACCATATCGGATCCCAAAGTGAAGCAGCATCCTAATGTACTTTTCCAGTTTGCAACACTACCGACCTAATCTGAATTCGAATATCCAAGTAGACTGATCTCACTATTTGCAACATACTTGAGCCCATAATCCATTTTACCTTTAAGGTACCTCATCACATGTTTTACTGCAATCAGGTGAACATGTTTGGGGTCAACCATGCACTGAATCAGGGTGTTCACAACAAAACATATATATGGTCGTGTATTTTTCAAAGACATCAATGATCCAATGATCTGTTTATATAATGTAGCATCCACAACCTATGAAGTCGTATCATCCAACAACTTCATATTTTATGCCATTGGTGTAGCCATCGATTTATAGTCCAACATCCCGAACCTATTCAGGATCTCCACAACATATTTCCCCTAATTTAGGAAGATCTCATTCTTCCTTTTCCATACCTCTAGACCCAAAAAGTAGTGCATCAAACCTAGGTTGTTCATTTCGAACTCTACAACAAGTTTTCTCTCACACTCAATGATGATATTCTCCACTTCTGTCAAGAACAGGTCATCCACATATAGTAGTAATATCATTGGTCCATCATCCTCAACCTTGAAGTAAATGTTAGGATCTGCACTTCTTTTCGTAAATCCAAAGCTCATCAGAAAACCATCAATCTGACCATACCATGCTCTTGATGCCTACTTTAATCCATATAATTCCTTCTTTAACCTGCACACATGCATCTCCCTATCATGTGTCTCGAATCCTTGTGATTGTTCCACGTAAATCTCTTCCTCTATTACCCCATTCAAAAATGTCATCTTCACGTCCATCTGATGAACCTTCCATTTCATCACAGTAGCTATTGAAATAACAACCCTTATTGAAGTATATCTTGCCACGGGAGTAAAAGTCTCCTTGCATTAATTCCTTCCTTCTGATAAAATCCTCGTGCTACAAATCTAGCCTTGTATTTCTCAATGCTTCCATCTGCAACATGCTTCGTCTTCAATATCCACTTGGAGCTCACAACTAATTTTTCCTTAGGTCTTGGAACCACATCCCAAACATCATTCTTCACTATTGACTGGTATTCCTCAACCATGGAATCCTTCCATTCTTTCTTTCCTGTGGCTTCTTCATAGTTGGTAGGCTCTACATCAATGACATCACACAATAATTCCACATAGTCGGCATACAGTTTTGGTTTCTTGACTTTCCTAGATGATCCATCATGGGAAACATATCTCTCTGCATCTTTGATGGCCTATTGTTCCCAAGATAGTCGTCTCTTTTGTGTAGGCTTCTCCACATGCCTCTGTGGTTTGGCCATATCCTGATCCTTAGGAATGGATTCCTCTTCTTCCACTTCTCTTGTCTTTACTACTCTAGGAACTCCACTCTCTTCATCATGAGATTCCTCTGCATGACCCTGCTTTGATTTGTGAAAAGCTACATCCTCATTGAAGGTTACATCCCTACTAATTTTGATCTTCTGGTGACCGAGATGTAAATGTGTTGAACCTGCACATAATAGATCTATCTAGAAAATACCACACACATTTGCAGAGAGAAATTGAGAAAGAAGAAGCAAGAGAGAAAGAATGGAAGAATTTTCATTAACCATAATGAATAATGAATAATTTACGCATTATATACTTTGTATAACTCAATCAATGCGCACAAGAGGAGAAACAATGCACCATAGTGGTGGTCTAGAGTGATTTGGACACACACCAACAGTTACGGGAGTGAACTTCCACCTAATCTAGTCTCTCAGGCAGTTATGGGAGTGAACTGCCACCTAGTTGAGTTAACTTGTCAACCAGTCTTTAGTTAACTGACTGAAACATAGTGTATTGAGGAGTAGATTAAGGAATCAAGGGTAATTCACCGGTCTGATGATGAAACCAAGGCTAATGGACATTGGCATTGTGATGATACCAATGTTGCATGGTGACAAAACCAATGCAACATCTAGACTCAACTCAACTAGTCAAACTGAAGAGAATATTCTCCAGGTGGAATATTCTCCCCTAAACTTTAGAAGACTGAATAATGACTAATAAACATAGGAAAAACCTTAGGACCTTAGGAAAAATAAATCATCGGTGTGTGTGAAGTAACTCCAACACCCCCCACCCCCTGAACATCATTATGGTGAAAATAAAGAATGGGTCCCGGAAACAAGGCCATGTTAGGTACCCAAATACAAAAGATACACTAAAATAAAGTGAGGAAAGAGGGTAAACC
>JASDQU010586921.1:8025-38679 GCA_032191745.1 Picea mariana | reverse complement strand
GCAATTGTGTCCTTCACTCCAAGACGACTTCGTAGAGAGTGGAACTTCTGCTTAGTGAAGGTCTTGGTGAAGATGTTTGTCATTTGTTCTGTTGAAGGACAGAACTGTAGGTCAATGATCTCCTCATGTACTAAGTCCTAGATGTAGTGCATTTGGATCTTGATGTGCTTCGTCCGTTGCCTCTGAACTGGATCTCTGTAGAACCTCAGAGTGCTCTAGTTGTCACACCAGATGACAATCGTCCAATGAAACTGAATGCCCAACTCAGTGAGAAAATGTTGTAGCCACATAGCCTGAATGGTTATGTTAACGACCCCTCTGTACTCTACCTCGGCTGAAGAAATAGCACTAGCATCTTGCTTCTTGCTCGACCAACAGATAGACCTGAAACCAAGACTGAGTGAGTAACCAGATGTGGACTTGCAATCAATGTTATTTCCAATTCAGTCAAAATCAGTAAACCCAATGAGATCTAATGTAGAGTATGCTGCATAATGAATCCCAAAGGTGATGGTGCCCTATATGTATCGAAGAATACACTTTAAAACCTTCCAATGTAGCTCATGCGGCTCCTGCATGAACCTGGAAACTACGCCAATTGCATAGGAGAGGTCTAGTCTGGAGTGTGTGAGATACAACAAGCTCCCCACTAGATGTATGTACAGTGTGTTGTCAACCAGTGCAGTGTCCTAGCCATCCTCAAGTTTGACTCCTGATAGGAAAGGAGTCGGAGCAGACTTGCATTCTGTCATGTGAAATATCTCAAGGAGATCTCGTGAATACTTGGCCTGAGACAGTTTGATGCCTGATGCATCTTGAATGATCTCGAGTCCAAGGAAGAAGTGTAGCAGACCCATGTCCGTCATCAAAAACTTTTCACGTATCCTCTTGACTACAACAATCCTTGAAGTCGAGCAATCGGTGATCAGGAAATCATCAACATACAAAATTACGAGTAGAAGTGAATCAATCATCCTGAGCATGTAGACATTCAAAATTGATTTACAATGTACAATGTTCTATGACAACATGTAGGAGTCCATCTTGGCATGCCATGCCCTCGGAGCCTGCTTGAGGCCATAAAGAGATTTCTTCAACCGACAGACCAAAGATGAATCCTGCATAAATCCCTGGGGCTGCTCCATATAGATCTCCTCAGAGAGATCACCATGAAGAAATTCATTCTTCACGTCCATCTGATGGACTTCCCATCCCTTGGTCGTTGTAATGGCAATTGCCAAATGTATGGAATCCATCTTCGCTATTGGAGCGAAGGTCTCATCATAGTCAATTCCATGCACATGTCGAAAGCCTTTTGAAACAAGCCTAGCTTTGTATCTTCTAATATATCCATCTGTTGTGCTCTTAGTCATGTAGACCCATCTGCATTTGACAAGTTTCCTTCTAGAAGGAAGGGGAACCAGATCCCAAGTTTGGTTCTTGAGGAGGGAGTTGTACTCCTCTTGCATGGTGGATTCCCAAAATAGATTTCCAGCAACCTCACCATAAGACTGTGGATCTGAAGATTGAACTAAGAAAAGATGCCTGGAGGGAAATGGGTCAATGGAAGTGAGTGCAATAGGAGGCTCCTCAAAATCAGATCGAGTCCTCCTAGTATTGGTAAGATCATCAACAAGATCCCCTGCATCCTGAAGAGTAATCTGTGCCCACTTGGGCCTCTGCTATGGCTCTGCATCTGCATCTGGATGCTCTGACTCTGCATCTGACTATACTAACTCTGTATCTGGATCATCTCAGTTCTATGAATCAGAACTCTCATCTGAAAAAGACTTGGCATATGCATGCTCATCGTCTCGGACAGGTGGAAGAATGAAGGTGTATGCATGAGGCTGTTGAGGTACATGCGAGACACTTTCCTCAAATTGGACACTTCGCTCAATGATGATCCAGTCCAAGGAAAGATCAATAAGTTTGTATCCCTTCACACCGTTGGGGTATCCAACAAAAATACACTCAGTGCTCTGTGGATCAAGTGCCTTCCTCTTTTCAGAGGGAATCTGGGCCCATGCACGTGAATCAAAAATACAAAAGTGGGTCACTTCCGGTTTGAGGCCACTCCAAGCCTCGTAAGGGGTCTTATCCTTGACAGATCTATGGGGAGATCCGTTTTGGATGTATGTTGCACAATTAAGTGCTTAGGCCCATAATCTCTGTGGTAGTGACTTTGCATGTAGCATGCAAGATGCCATCTCATTTAGAGATCTATTTTTCTGATGAGAAACTCTGTTTGACTGCAGAGTATAGGGAACTGTGTGTTGCAAATGAATCCCTGCCTCATGACAAAGATTTTGGATGTCATGATTGACATACTCTCCCATGTTATCAATTCAGAGGACTTTGATTTTTTTTCCTAACTGTGTCTCAACCAGGGCTTTGAAATCTTTGAGGTGTTGAAATACCTCATATTTTTGCCTAAGAAAGTAAATCCATGTGAAACGTGAGAAATAATCAACAAAAATGAGAAAAAAACTTTCTTTGCTAATAGATGGATGCGAAAAAGGACCCATGAGGTCACTATGGATCAGATCTAAAGGAGCGGAAGCTCTCTGAGTCTTTCCTTTGTCGAATTTCTCTTGAGGGTGTTTTCCAAGAACACATCCCTCATAGATTCCTTTGGAGAAATGGATGTCTGGTAGACCATCAACCAATATTTGCTTGCTAAGTTGTTTCATATATCTGAAATGCAAATGTCTGAACCTTTCGTGCCATATCCTACTATTTTTATCAACATGGGTAAGCAGTAAAGCAGAATCTGGTTCAATAAATTCAAAAAATGTATACAATCTAGATTGATGATTTACCTCACCAGTAGCAACCCTGGAATTGGTTTGTATGTCATAGATGTCCATTGCATTTGGTGTGAATATGAATTTCTTTTACGTGTCAGAATTCCTCATCTGATACACGGAGAGAAGATTGATGGAAAGTTTGGGAACGTGCAACACATTCTCGAACCTTTCGTTGGTGAGTTCAATCCTTCCTTTGTTGGTGACCTCAACTGGAGAGTTGTCCCCCATCAGAATAGGAGGACCTTTGCATGCATCCAATGAAGAATAAACTACTTTTGTGGCAGCCATGTGATGTGATGCTCCTGAATCTACGATCCAAGCATCAGGAGAGGAGTTGATGGCAATCAAGGCATGGATAGAATTTCCTTTCTTGGTATTGTGATCTTCTATCTTCTTCTTCTTGGCACCCTCGGGGATGTGATATCCAAGGTTGTTTTGCTAAATTATTTGAGTCATTAGATCTATTTTTTTCTGCATGCATGCGGATTCTGGATGGAATCCTTTATGGCAGTACGTGCATTTCTCCCCTTTTCTTCCCTTTCCACCTTTGGATCTGGAGGCATCGGCCAAGGGTTTTGAGTACCCTTCCTTCTTTGGATATGCATAATCTTTCCTTTTGTCATTATATTTAGATTTATGATATTGATGGCTGCCATCTTGCATAGTAAGTGCATGCGCCTTTGGGACTTTGATTTTTCCCATGTTTATGAGCTTGGTTTGCTCTTGTGTCAGGGATTTGATAAAGTCCTCAAGAGAACGCATCTTCCAGGTGGCTCCATAGGCAAATTTGATTGAATGGAATGTTGATACGAACACAAACAATTTAGGACCAAGTTTGGAGAGAATGGTGAGAAATATTTCTTTCTCCTCCTTAGGTTTATCAACCCCGCAAGCTTTGAGTTACGACATTAAATCCTTGAATTTTGTAAATAAATATTGGATATTGTCGAAGCTTTTTGGATCCAATGTGAGAAATTCCACCTCCAACATGTGTCCCCTCATCTCATCTTGTTTTCCAAAGAGCCCTTCCAAGGTGGTCCAAGATTCATTGGGGGTTTTACAGGAAGATATGTGAAAAAGGAGATCAGAAGAAATAAGAATGCAAATTGTTCTAAATGCTTCATCCATTCGATTTAGATACTTGGATTTTTCTATGGCTGATGTGGATTCTATGTCGGTATTCAAGGTTAACCTGTAAAATCCTCTAGTTTGGACATGTATGACTATTGTCTCCTTCCATGCAAAGTAATTGTAAGGTGTAAGAATGAATTCTTTTGGGAAATCCATATTTTCATTGTCTTCAATCTTTTGTACCTACAAAAAAATTGGTGTAGCTTTTGCTTAGCAGTCTATCGGCTCTAATACCATGTAAATGTGTTGAAACTGCATAGAATAGATCTAGCTAGAAAATACCACACACATTTGCAGAGAGAAATTGAGAAAGAAGAAGCAAGAGAGAAAGAATGGAAGAATTCTCATTAACTGTATTGAATAATGAATAATTTACACATGATATACTATGTATAACTCAATCAATGCGCACTGGAGGAGAACCAATGCGCCATAGTGGTGGTCTAGAGTGATATGGACACACACCAATAGTTATTGGAGTGAACTGCCACCTAGTCTAGTCTCTCGAGCAGTTACGGGAGTGAACTGCCACCTAGTTGAGTTAACTAGTCAACCAGTCTTTAGTTAACTGACTGAAACAGAGTGTAGTGAGGAGTAGATTAAGGAATCAAGGGTAATGCGACATTCTAGTGATGAAACCAAGGCTAATGCGCATTAGCATAGTGATGATCCCAATGTTGCATGGTGACAAAACCAATGCAACATCTAGACTCAACTCAACTAGTCAAACTGAAGTGTCAACTAAAGAGAATATTCTCCAGGTGGAATATTCTCCCCTAAACTTTGGGAGACTGAATAATGACTAATAAACATAGGAAAAACCTTAGGACCTTAGGAAAAATAAATCCTAGGTGTGTGTGAAGTAACTCCAACACGGGAATGTATACTTTGTAGGCCATCGATGTGTCATTGTACCCAACAAATATACCTTTCTTTCCAGGTGAGTTCAACTTTGTTCTCTTGTCCTTGGGGACATGCACATATATAGGATAACCAAATATCCTCAGGTGGCCGACCTCTGGCTTATCTCCTGAAAACATTTCCTCCAGTGTCTTGTTTTCAAGAAATCGATGGGGACTTCTGTTATGTACGTACGCATTTGTCATCGCAACTTCTTCCCATAGATACATAGGTAAATATTGATCATGGATCACGGCCTTTACTGCTTCCATAATCGTATGATTATTTCTCTTTTCCACACTATTTTGTTGCGGATTATAAGGAGTAGAGAGCTCCCTCTTAATCCCAACTTCTTTGTAGAAATCTAAGAATTCATTTGAGGTGAATTCTCCTCCATTGTCTGATCTCAACATCTTTATCTTCCTTTTTGTTAGGTTTTCTATTAGTGCCTTGAATTCCTTGAAATTACCAAATACTTCACCTTTTGACTTCAAGAACTAAATCCAAGTTTTGCGTAAGTAATAATCAATAAATGATACATAATATATGTACCCATTGAGTGATGGCACTGACATCAGTCTGCATATGTCCGAGTGTACAATATCCAAGACTTAATTGGCTCTGCTACCACTACTTGGAAAGGGGTTCTTCACATTCTTTCCTTGTGAACAACCTTTGCATACGCCATCTGGATTCACTTGAATCTATGGTAGTCCTGTTACGGCCATATTTCTCATGATTGGTAAAGCTTTGTAGTGTAGGTGGGAAAATATACTATGCCATAGCTCACTTGAATTCGCAGTTTCATGAATCAATGTTGAATCTGAGCATCCCTTTAATTTATACAGTCCTCCTTCTTGGACACCAATAACAACTGCATCATCAAACATATTTCCTTTTGGCCACATGAGAACTTCTCTATCTAAAAATGCAACTTTGAAACCCTTCTCATCCAAAGATGAAATCAAGAGAAGGTTCTTCTTCAAACCTGGTACATAAATCACGTCATTCATCCTCATTGTCTTCCCGAAATATAGTTTGTAGGAGGCCTCTCCTACTCCTTTGATCGGATAGTGATAATCATCACCAAGATTCACATTATGAGGTGAGTCTTTATGAATTAAGTTTGACATAGAGTCTTTATACCCTGTAATGTGCTTAGAAGCACCGCTATCCACCAACCAAATATCATTTTTAGGGGTGATTGTTCCTGTGAGAAATGATATTAGGACATAGTCATCATCACTTGAATCATCTTCTCTTGCAATTTTCTTTGGTGGTTCATCATCTTCAGCGGCATGAGCATGATGCCTCTTTCCCTTTTCCTTTTCTTTTAGTTGAAGAATAAGGGGACAAAATTTTACGTGTCCCAGTTTTTCACAACATAAACACATCACATTTGAATAGTCTCTTTGATTATTCTTCGAATTTTGAGGTTTCTTTGGGGATGAGGGTTCTTTTTTACTCTTTCCTTTCCTTGTATGAGCAGCTAAAGCTTGATCATCATCCCTCAATTTCTGTTCTCTTGCTACCAACCTTGCTTCCTCTTGAGTGAAATCTTCCCATAATCTGCTAAACTTGATTAGCTTCCTCCTTAAGCATATTCCTTGAATGAATGAGTCCCATGACCTTGGGAGACCATTCAAGGTGGGCATAACCATTTATGCTTCATCAACAATGTATCCAATAGCTTCAATCTGTTCCTTTATTGTGTTCACTCTCGAGAAGTAAGAGTGAATGGACTCTTAATATTGAAGCTTCACATTCTTCATCTGGGTCTTCAATGTCATCCTTTTGTTGATGTTTTTTCCTTCAAATAGATGAGTCAATGCATCCATCATCTTCTTCAGATATTTTAACAGAGAAACATGATGAATCATATGATCCTTGATTGAGTCTTCAATAATCCTCTTAGTCATGGCCTAGTTCTTTTTATGCTTTGCCTTGGCCTCATCTTCCTCTCTGGTTCTGGAACTTCCTCCTTAACAAATATTTCTAGATCATGTTCTTCCAGAAGGAGGCCTACTCTGTACTTCCATGCTCTGAAGTTTTCTGCTCCTTCCAGCTTCTCGTCAATTTCAGTGCTGGTAGTCATCCTTCCTAGGAAGATGAAGTTAGTTTTCCAAAACACTTCCAAAAATCTGCAGAAAAATCTTATTTTTCAGGCCTGCTTTGATACCATGTTGATTTATTTTTGTTTTTCCAACAATTAAAGTATTATATTCTTTTATTATTATTTAATATGAAAAAATATCACAACTGAAAGATAGATATCCACATAACAATAAGATATATCCTCAGGGAAACCCTCAAGGGGGAGAAAACCCTACAAACTTTCCTTAGTATAGATTCCTCCAACATGTACAATGTCATACAATGCTCTTTCACGAAATCAAGACCAAAGAGACCTAGGCACAAACCAATAATAGCCTCCTAGATAAGTGCGTACTACTCTATTGTACTTATATTCAATGAGTGATCAAAATGACTTGATATAACCTCTATTTATACTCTAAAAGACCTAAAAGACATGACTTATCAATAAACCCTTTCACAATTACACTTAAGAATAACCAATACAATTACATTTAGGAATAACTTCCGAAATTACATAAAATCTCAACATAATGTAGCTTAGCTTGAGGGTTTGGGGAGTAGAGAAGCCAATGAGGGAATTTAATGAAATGATCGGTTCAAATTTTGGTGGATCAGATGGAAAAGTGTAGTTGTCTCAGGTAGCTCTGTCACGGGAGGAGCCTATACCTCTTCATCAGACACATCCTCAAAGGTGGCCATAAACAAGTTTTGTTCCTTTCACTTGTGCCCTAGAAAATATTTTTCATCATAATTATAGTAAAGACCCTTGAGTTGGCATTCAACCATTTTTGCCCGAGTTAATTTCTGGATCTTGAGAGGGGTGGGATGAGGGGTAGGATTGGGAGGGAAAGGGAGAGGAATAAAAGAGGGTTTTCAGTGCTGGGAAAAAACAACATGTTGTGCTTCCTTAGCATGTTGAGTAGCTTCCAACCAAGTTTGGGGGTGAGTCATGATGACTTGGGCTTGGATTTCATCCTTGAGGCCATTGATAAAGCATTCCCAAAAAAAAGGTATCAGGCATCCCCTCTATTCTGAAAGACAACTTCTCAAATGCGGTGATAAAATCTTCCACAGTACCAGATTGTTTCAATTTGGTCAAACGACCCAAGGAGTGAGTGTCAGTGTCAAAGCATTCATAAAGTTTGGCCACAAACTATGTCCAAGCAACATATCTTTGGAATGATTTTCTATGCCATTGCCAACGTTCAGGATCCAGATAGAGGACATTGTAACAAAGTTTGTCCAAGTCATCAATGATGCCATGCAAGGAGAAGTAATGTTCCATTTGAGTGACCCAACCAATGGGAGTCGAGCCATCAAATTTGTTCACCTCCACTCGTGGAAGACGCAGATCACGATGAAAGGGGTTGGACAAAAAAGGATGGGGATTGGAGGAAGTTGTACCTTCTGGGTTAGAAGATTGTTCAAATGAGGTATGGACTCCAGGAAATGACAGTTTTTCAAGGACCTTGGCAACAAAGGAGTCAACTTGAGAATCGAGGTGGGACACAAGT
Organism: Picea mariana; assembly: GCA_032191745.1. Taxonomy (NCBI): domain Eukaryota; kingdom Viridiplantae; phylum Streptophyta; class Pinopsida; order Pinales; family Pinaceae; genus Picea; species Picea mariana. The sequence goes on along the minus strand of JASDQU010586921.1, from coordinate 30,227 downwards.
TGGCTAGCAAGGTGGGAATTGATGTCCTTCTTCAGTTCCTCTTTCATGTAATCCATTTTGGCAGCTATGTGGGTATTGATGCGGTTTTCAAGTTCTTAGTTGCGAGTGTTAGCCATGGTGAAGGGGAAACACAAGAAGAGGTGGGAAAGAAGGGTGGGTGGGTCCACGAAAAAAAAGGCTTACAAGTGATATATACCACTGTGATCGGTCTGAGAAGGGGAATCCAATGGTATAGGTCCCAAATAAGAGTGCCAGGAAGGGGGTTGGGACCACATGGAAAAAATGATTAAAAATGATAGGTATCATTGCGATCAGGACGAGAAGAGGAGTCCATTGGGATAGGTATCAAATAAGGGTGTAGGAAAGCCTCTTAAAGAGGAGGCAAGGATGCACGACAATAGATCTTGTTTGTTCCTTGTTTGTTTTGTATATGTCTCAAGGGTTAGGGTTTTTTAGGGTTCCTACAGACAAGGGTTTTCCCTGTGCTATAACTCTATGATATATGTGTCAGGTCAAACAATAGTACTCAACCCAATATCTCAGGGCACCAACTAAGGAGGGTAGAGTGTACCCTTAGTTGTACTACCCAATTACCCAGGTACTAGAGAGTATCTTCTCGAGCGTTGTTCTCGGTGGCACTATAACAATCAGTGACCGATCGATTGATCTATTACAGGTTTTAGGATACCTAGGTCAGTCTGTATACAAGTGTTTTCTAATGCACTACCACTCGAAGGGGCACCAACAAGGGTTACAAGGGTATCCAACAATGTGATAAAAACTTGTTGTATTTCCTGCGTGTATGCTTCCCTGACTGCAGATTTATGTGCTAAACAACATATCACTATAGTCTTAAGACATCAGAACACGTCTCTACCTTGAAAAAAAAATTAACCCACAATTCCTGCCAAGGAAAGTTCTCTTATACCCCTTGTAATGTACTAGATGTAATATAATATGCAGAAACAAGAATATTCAACAGATATCAATGGAACAACAAAATATTGAGAAGAGAAACACCATAAATGATACTTTTATTCAAAGAAAGCAATGTTCACTTGCATCTTCGAGGGGGAAACCTACAGCAGAGCATAGCTCTATTACAATAATTCTCAAGACAAAGACTTATCATGCCTCATACTCTTTTTTATACTAATTCTATCTTCTAAAGATCATTCTAGAGGAAGATCATTGTAGAGGTGGAAGCTTCTATTGGGTATTCTTACATTAACTTGTTCACATTTATTAAATAGGCCCTATTAACTAATGTTGGCTTTATTACATGGAAATATATTATTCTACCTATGTGAGGGGTTAGGGAGGTTAGGTCCCTACCATTTTTTTTAAGCTCACATATATTTTTTTATTATTATAACAAAGTATCATACATACAAAATCTCTTTGCTTCTAGCCTGCCACTGGGGAAACCAGACCAAAAACAAAGATATAAGTCTCCAGTCTTGTTGAACCCCTTTTTTGCTTCCCCTTTATTTCTATTTTTCCCGATTCTTTTCTTACATCTTCTATTTCCCTTCTATATTTTCCCTTTGCTCGTCTCTTTTTTTCCCCTCTTTTTCCCTTTCTTTGTTGTGACAAGTTTACCATACTTAGTTTTTTTCATTATGTTTTCGGACTTGTGGACTCACGGACCTTCGAACTTGTATTATGTTCCCTTTGCCCACATATCAGTCAACCCAACACTTAGTTTATTTTTGCATCGCGGACTTTCAGACTTGCGGACTCGTGGACCTACGTGGTATACCTCCACTTCCCCCTTTGTCTGCCTGTAACACACCCAACCCCTTAACTACCCTTTTAAGGGATGGGGCATCAAAATTTTGCTTTTCCTTGGTTCATTTTCGGTCCCTTACTAAGAAAAACCGTCTTATCTTGTTTCCCCAAAGTTTACATCTCCCACTACGTGCTTAAACTAGTTAGCGGGATCCTCCTCGTGACCTTGGGATGAAAACCGGGAGCTAAGAGTCTTCTTAGTGAAGGTTTCAGCACTTCGGAACTCCTGTACTTTGGGAGTTCCAATGGTGTTGTCGAATTCTCAGATCGTCGAATAGCAGAGGGAATGAACGACCCACGTCCTCCGTCGAGATCCTGCGGTTAAAAAGGGGCTTCGACGTTCGGTGTGAAACACTCCTTTTTCCTAATCCCCGAAGTCTTGAAATCTCACCACGTGGCCTTAGCCATTCAGCGATCGACATTTAGTGTTGAACGTCCTACGTTTCGACGTTTCGAAAATCAATGGTCTTCGTTCTACATTTTCTATGTTTCGGCGATCAACGATCACTGTGGAACTTTCAGTGTTCGGCGATCGACGATCCTCATCGTACCTTCCTCAGTCATACTACGTTCAATATTCCAAACTCTTGAATTATCCAGACTCTCAGAGTCCCGAACACGTCACCAACCATGTTGCCCAGGCGGGCACGAACCAAAAGCTAACACGCGACGAGGTTCAAGGGGTGACACGTGTCCTCATTAGGGAGTGACACGTGTCATGCTCTAATAGTCATAAAGGGTCTGTGAATTGTCTGTATCTGAATGACACCTGACACATGTAATGTGGGTCCACATCACATCGGATGACATCATCATTCCATGTCATCTTGGACCAATAACTTCCCAGCCCTTCGATCTCACGGTCAGTAGGAGTCCACATGGATCCATAGATCTATGGCTCTCGTTACTTCACAACTCTGGAATTCGTAGCTTTCCAACTCCTCACGTCGCGAGTTCCCCAAAGAGATAAGTCTTCAAACTCTCTAATCTGGCGCCAAGTGTCCTCATCCTACCAATGGTCGAGATACATTTCGGCGTTCGCGACTTCGAAGGTTTTCACATTCGGTAGGTTCTTGGCTAGGTTCCTCCGAAGTACTAAGTCTCTGGACTATGGGATCGCTTGCCATGTGTCCTCTCATCCAACGGCTCTAATTCGGAGGACAACCTTAGATAGGAGACAAGTAAGGGCCACGTGTTGCTCGACGACATGTTCTCGGTCGGTTGGGTAATCAAGGGTGGGCTTCTTAGATCGACGGCTGGGAGGAATCCTGAAGGATCCGAAGATCATCGATCCACATCACTTCGGAAGTTAGACATTCGGGAATTCGGCGTGTATCTCCTAGATTTCCCTCCGAACCATGCCGGATCTATCGCCACATGTACCTAGCATCCACGACCAGGATTTACTCTAGTCTGGTAGAGCTCCAAGGAAACTCACACGTCCTTATACTGCCAAATACCCAGACTTCCAGATAACCATTGATTTGTGGACACGTGTCCCTCCATTTTCAATGGTCCCAATTTACAACATGACTCCGACATTCGAGAGTTTCAGCATTAGACCACTCCTATTCTCCCGAAGTAGGACTTCGCTGAAGCACTTAACGCCTCCCTTCCTAAGTCTGATCTAACGGCTGAGAGGGATACACACTTGATCCCCAAATCAAAGACCCTCGGCAATTCACGACCTCGGCCCTCGGCTGTTTTCGAGGATTATGGAGTCACAAGTCTCGAAGTCCCAAAGCCAAAAGAGCTAGCTCCTTTCGGGTTGGCGCAGGGTTCTTAGGCCCTGGTCACATGGGTCCTTTAGAAATCTTGTGGGCTAAGCACATATCTTTTTAGCAGCAAGATGGGTTAAGGACATGGGCATGAGCCCACGGTTAGATGGAAGGATAGTCTGAATGAAACGCCCTTCTCCCTTCAAGCTGACCTGGACATTCCCACTAAGGTAAACTTCAAAGGGTCGGTAGGACTTAGACTTTTCAGCCAATCCTACCCCGACTCTACTACATATTTACATCCCATGACTCTCTAGTAGCTAAACTGAGATAATTCAAAGATCATATGAATATAATCGTTTACAGAAGCCAAAGAACATTTCTAATAATTGTTCAAATAATGAAGGACTTAACCATAAAATTGGACATTCATCATCGCATCCAATATATATATATATATATATAGACACACAAATAGTATGATAATACTTATCATAAATGCAGAATGTGAAGCGACCGTTGAAAGTGGTGCATGTTTCCTTCCAACCATAGGCACAAACACTCCTATCGGATTTACCAATGGCCACCCTTGAGCTAGACCATGATGCTCTAAGAGAGATTCTTTCTGTTTTCTCCATGAAAGTCAAGGACAAAGGTTACTCTCATTCTCCCATAGGAAATTGGCAATTGTTTTCTCTACTCCAAGCAAAGAGGTATGTGTTGTCGCAAGAGTTGACTCTAGGCTGTAATAGAGCCAAGCCTTAGCACATTTTAAAAAGAAAAAGTTATTTATTGTTCAGAACTTGACTTGGGTTGCGGCAAGCCAAACCCTGAAATTTGATTTTGAGTATACTTCTAACCTAATACACTCAGAGATAGTTCTCTCAACAACCAAGGGCTCTTTACTCAAGAACATTCAATAATTACAGTAAGAAGGCCATATTTCTTATTAGAAAATATTTTTGATCAGGTTGGGGGTTGATCCAGGAAAACAGTCCATTGGGCATGGAGTCAAGTGAAAACCACAAAAAGGAGATCATAGCGGTGATCATATTACTTTCAGAAAATGAGGCAAAGTAAGTCTATCTTTCAACTATAAATAATCATGACATGATAGCAGAAAAAGAAAAGGAAAGGGCCATCACAATGAAAGAATCTATCAGGGATGAATTTCCACTATGACTTTGGAAGAAAAAATTGAAGGTTGATGGCTAGATACAGAGCACTTATCTGGAGTGAATTCTGAACAGTCATCATTGAAAACAGAACTCTTATTAACTGTGTGAAAGGAGCATATAAAATGAATTCCAGACAGATTTTAACTCAGTCAATAAAAGAACAGATAGATAATATGACAAAAAGAAGACACAGTGAAAGAAATGACCGTAATGAATCTCATAATATCAAGAAATGATGTCACTCTGTATAATTCCATTCTGGGCTCTCAAAATGACTCTGCGTTCCAAAAGGAGCTCTCTGCCCTAGAGCTTTCTCCCAGCTTTTCCCCCCATTTTACAATGAATGCATCTCTATATAAATTCCCTCTCTCAAGGGGGTTGAAACTGCCTCATATCATAACTGACAGTTAACTAACTTCAACTGTCTTTAACTAATTAAAACTAAATTAAAAGTACAACTCAAATCCTAATTTCTAGCAAAATGTTTATAGTCATAAGTGCATTAGATCCTCCTCCATATAGATGAGTTGTAGTGGTGGCTATCTGGCAGTTGAAATAAAACTAATAGATTTCCCAGTGTGTTATGTTCAGGTCCCTTATATACAATTATGATAGAAGTGTGACCTCTGCCCACACCAGGGGAGACTCTTTTAGATCCGCAGTCTCATATGATGGGTTAATACCAGCTTCAAGCACACTAACGATCTGATTCATGGATGGTCTCTTTGTATGGTCAGCTTTAATGCAGAGCCTCACCGCCTCACAAACTGTTTGGAGGTCACTGTAACGAAAATGCCTGAATGAAGGATCAACCAAGTAGGAAATGACTTCAGGGACCTCCAGATATTCTTGTGCCCAATCAAGCAAGGATCCCTGTTCCTTGGAATATGGAAATCGCCCAGTGATAATCTCCAGTAGCAGCACTCCAAAGCTAAACAAGTTCAATTCAATATCTGTTGCATCTCTCTCCGAAGATTCTATAGAATCACAAGCCACAGTTGTAGTACCCCTGAAGATTGACCTCCGTTCATTCTTTGCAAATATGGTTTTCCATATCTCAAAGTCTGCCAACTTCAGCGAGAAGTCTTCTGTCAGGTACACTGCATTGGAGCCCAAGTCCATAATAGCAACAGGAGGTATGAGTTCATGGTGCATGTACTACAAACCATGCGCCACTCCCAGTATAATTTTCATTCGTGCAGACCAGCTTAACTGCCCTGGCTTGCCATAATGAAGATGCTCGTATAGTGTCCCATTTGAAGCATATTCAAACACAAGCATTCTTGTGAATGGCTCATTTTATGCGCAATATCCCAATAATTTGACAATGTTTCTGTGATTCAACTTTGCCAGGTCTACCACCTTTCTTTGGAAATAAATCTCTAAATGGGTGGTCCAATCTTCTCTAGCAAAGCACATGCTTGTTACGGCAATTTCTGTTCCCTGAGATAGTATACCTTTATAGACCATACTATCAGGAGATGAGCCAATAACGTTGCTGAAATCTTCACATGCTGTTTCAAGCTCTGCTCGACTCATCACGGGAACGTCGTTGACTGCTCCAACATCTGTGATCAATGCCTTTTGTTCATGTCCACTCAATAATTTCTTCCAAGGAATTATTATGGCAGCATTGGTTCTACGTTTGAAGATGGTCATAATGGAAGCAAGCACAAAAAATAAAGCTACAATACTTATAATAATTTCAAGAGGCAGTAGCCAGAGAGGCTTTGAAATGTGCCTTCCCTCAGATGCTTCTTGTTCTTGATTTCTAGTCCATGTGTGGTTTGGTGCATGGTTCCATCCAACAACATTAAATCCACACTAATCCTGTGGGCGTTGATGCATATTGGTTCCATTGTCTTGCAAGCAGTTCCATTCAAAAATAGATCTTGGTAAGTATTTCAAGCATATAGAAATTCTTCCAACAAGAAAATTATAAGAGAAATTTGCAATCTTCAACTGCTTTGAACCACACAGGCCAGATTTTCTTCCCTGTACATTGTACCCTCGGATACGTTTCCATGAACACCTTCTCCAATCCTTGGACTCCATACAACAGCATGGGATCAATGAGTCATTTTTTTATCCAACCGAGAATCATGAGGATGTCCCTGTATTAACATTTGGTCATCCATTAAAGCACGCTCAACTATGAGCATCCTCGGAACTTTCTGCTACAAGTATTCAAGCTTCCTTTGCAAAAAGCCCTACAAGTCCTCCAGCAAATCTGATGTAAGTTATATATAATATGGAGTCGAGATCTCTAGTTAATTTATAAGCTGGATGTGATTCTCAAAGACATTTAAGATGAAGACACTAAGTAGAGAAAAATTCAAAATCTGTTACAACAGTATGCACGAGTACTTCCTTAGTCACTCGTCAGCCTCGTTTATCAGCCTGTAGCCAAACCCTGCCCATGGCTACTTTCAGTCTGAAAATGAGCTTACTTCTCAACTTTCCTCTCAACTCCAGAGTCGAAGTATGCTCACTTCTCTTCTTGAGAGAGTATTTTCTCTACTTTGTTATCTTCTAGATCTGTCTCTGTCCCCCAGAATTACCTCTTGTCTTGCCTTCCTCAGCAAGGTTACATGGGTCCGAATTCCAATTCGTGGTTAGGCCTAGAATCCTGAAAGATGGGTACCTTGCCCCATCTCCTCATTAACTCTTGAGGATGGCCTTCCAACTACCAGCCTGACTGGTAATTCATTTCTGGGTCAGAGGACTGTTGAGCAATTACACCCAGTAGGTACTTGTCTGGTGAGGGTGATCTCAACCATTCTTGGTTTCCCCTCACCATCTCTCTCATATCATCCATGGTCTATGTTGGAAAAATCCCCCCCCCCCTTTCAGTAGTTGTGCAATACATATTCAATTTCTATTAATAACATAAAATTCATACATTGACCCTTTTATACAAAGGTTCATCAAATCAAACATTCACACACATTTAGTCTGCCATAGTCTCTTGGCTAGTTATAGTTATATTTACAAACTAGGGGGAAACATGGGTATTACACCATCCGACATATTTCAACACTTAGCCATTTCATTCATTCGAACTTTCGGACTTGCAGACCTTCTGACTCGCGAACCTATTTTTTCATACTAGTCACTCACTCCGACTCTTTGCCATTACATGTCTCTTCCTTCACATTTTTCGATGTCACATTTAATGTTATCCCTAAGGAATCAACTACTAAATTTATTGTTGAAATGGCCAATAATTAATGATGCTTATATCGAGGCTAGTCATATTTATTTTAAGTTAATGCTTCTGTCAAAAGAAAAATTGACTTGAAATCATTTTACTGTGCAAAGTAATATTACAAGAGAAGTTGGCCAGCTGCGCGAAGTTAGTCATGAGAAAACAATAGTTCTGTGGAGATACCTTGAACCTCTTTGCTAGAGAAGACAAGAACTATCATTGGTCCTTCTCATATTGGTATTATTCAAATTTGTTGGGTAAAGAGAACAACAAGGTGTGGACCTCGGGGATAGTTCTCGCAGGATGCATTCCAGAAGTTTTTGAATGCAAGGATATTGTCACTTGGTGCATTGACAAGTTTATTCAAAACATAAGGGTCATCGCATTGCAGAGTAGTTCTCCTATTTCACTGGCACCTTCAATATTTAGAGAGATGTTTAAATTTCTAGAGCCAACCCTGGTTTATAAAGGGCAGGAAGCCAAAAAATTCCTAAAAAGAAAAAACAATGGAATTGAACTTCTTCAAGAATATTTGCATGACCTTGCATCAATGCCTGAAGATATATCCAAAATTTAGGTAAGTTCTTTAAAAAAACCTTATAAAGAAATTGTCTGGTTGTTTACTCGGATTGCTGGCCAAGACTCTACAAAAACCATTCCCTGACTGGCATTGTATATACTTCATTTCGTGGTTCACGAAAACACAATCTTCGACTAGGAGAAGATTATTTTGAATGAAATTATTGCACAGTTAATAAATTTCAAGACTAAGAAAGCGTTTTATATGTCGTCTTATTTAATATTTTCTATTACATATTGCCATACTTTTGAGGGTTTAAACATTGCCTGAAGAGTGAAAATAAAGGTGGACCCTGTGACCATCTAGTATCAATATTTATGGAGGCAAAGAGTCAACCATCATTTCTATTAGGTATATTTTTGTGTCTAAATTCAATAAGTTGTTATTTGGGGAAGGAACTTCCCAGCTATCATTGGAAACATCGACTTTCTTAAAGGGAAAATGAATTATTGAGAAAATGGAGGATTACAATATCATAAGGGTTTTCTGCTCTATCAAAAAAAAAAAAAATCTTCCTTATTATATATCTGATAAGTTGTTTATCATTGAGGTAGATAAACAATATAAATTATGGTTCCATACTTTCTCTGAGAAAAAAAAAAAGCAGTTCATACCTCTCCTGTGGAAAGTTGGTGAAATTCTTCTCTAAGGAATTTCCAAGATATACGAATATGTTGTTTATTTCGATCATTCCAACTTGAGATATGTAGAGGAAATCAAGGTTTTTGACCCTAGTCATCTTTTTTATAATCATTTGATTTCATTTGGGCTCATCCCCGCACTTATAAATTCATTTATAAGTGGAGAAGATGAGAATGACAACCACAATCCAAATAATCAAGAATCTGACAGAAACTCGAGAGATATAGAAATTGTTATAAGTACTACAAAGCACCATAAGGAAGAGGTAAGCCCTCAAGTGAGAAAAATGTTTAGTCACTAGTTGTTTCATGAAGAAGTACTCTATCAAGGACAAATTCTCAGCCCAAGACATCTCACACAAGAAAAATGCAGAGTAATAACTCAGGAGATGATGAAGAAAGAAACCCTCCTAAGGGGAACCTAGAGAATCCCCACAAGTTAAAAGTTACGAGAAAAAGGATTAATTGACAGCAGGAGGGAAAAGAAACGCGTGCACCAAAAAGTGATTTGTTATTAGATAATATGGATTTGGATGTAAATATTGAAAATATCACTTTCCCAGATGTAGAAGTGCATTTAGAGAAAATGTATAGCATATTTTTGCATTCATGGTCCAGGATGAGACATTTTCTGATGAGGAGACTTTTGTTGTACAAAATGCCTCTTTTGAAAAAGAATCTAAGAAATTGGTTTTTTAGAGAACTACAAAGAGTAAAAGCGGGAAGTTGCAGTCCACCATTGACACTCTAAATATGTTTCCTTCTATATTATCAACTATTCATAAAGTTACTAGGGATGGACTTGATGTTTCAATTGCAAATATGGAGGAAGAGAATGCACAATTGAAAGAAAAAAATAAAAAAATGGAGGAAACCCTCATGCCTCCACCTATTATGGCTTCCCCCATTGTCATGATTCGTCCCAGAAAAATTCTTCAAGAAACCCCAGAGCTAAGTGCAAGAGTCAAGGGAATTTCAAATTCAATCATTGCCACTTGACATTTTGTTGAAGAGAATATTAAGAAAAGAATGTCATTGATTTTAGAATTGTGGGATATGGCAACAAGTTTTGTCTCTCTCGGTTTGAGAATTCAAAATACCAGAGAATACTTGAATTCATATTGGAAAAATGATGAAGGGTTTTACACGGATGGAGTTGTAATGTTTCCAATGAAGGTTTCGAGAATGACAAAGCACACGAGAAAGCAAGAAAAATTATCTTCTCTGAGTCGCATCAAACAATTAAAATCTTGTTGGATTGAAAGAATTAACATATTAAAGGGATTGTCAACTCAATTGACTAATTTATCAAGAAGGAAGACAAAAGAATATTCAAAAATTATTGATTTGGATATCGTTGGAACCTCTGTTGAAGTCTCGAACCCTAAATATCTTTCAAATTCAATGCTCATGACTCAGCAACATTTCAAAGGACAAGTTGAAGAACTGAAAAGGGCATCACCTGAGAAGTTTGATAATATGATTGAATTTACACATAATGATATTGACAATTGGCTTGTTGAGTACACAAATAAAAATGAAGATATTGAGAACACAATGCAAAATTTATCTATTGATCTTAGAGAAATTGAACAGTTGTTTAATGCCAAAGTAAAACAAGAAGTAATTGTTGCCCCATTAAGTGATTTTATTCAAGAACGGTTAAAAAATTCAATTGCCAAGATTTCTGAAATACCAACAGAAGCAATTATAACCAGTAATCAAACCGCAACAAGCAAGGGTATAAAAGAAACAACAACAAGCAAACAAAGGGGAGAGATACCATCATAGTAAGACCATGTTGATCACATACTTCTTCCTTTATCAGTTTTCATCAAATTATTCTTATTCTTTAACTAAAAAAGTATAAATGAATTCTGATAACATTCATTTTGTCTTCTTTCCAGATCCTATTGTTCGACATCCACCTACTTTCCTCCTTCTATGTCCTACTTTCTTGTATATGTTTGTTTTATGGTCCGCATGAGCCCCAATCCCAATCCTTTGGACAAACACATTTAATTTCAAAGCATTGTAACATACATTATTATTTTTTGAGAAATCCCAGAGAACTAATTTGGGATAAATTTTGATTGTATTTTATAACTCTAAGTCTTGAGTATAAAGTATTTGAAATTGATCTATCATAATCTTCTTATGAGTTATATAAGAAGTACTCTATAAAAGTTCTCTCATGCAATTGAACCATCTTCTCCCTTTTTTTTATGTGATCAGAATCTTTATTTCAATTACGATGGATGTGAGGATATATTTATTTGTTGTAATGTGTGGTGTGTGAGGTTCCTGGTCCACTTCTAAAGAATTCTCTTTTATAAATAATATTTACTTTTTAGCATTTTTATTTTTCTTGAGCATTAAAGATTGGACTTTCTTAAGGTCCTATATTATTCTTGATATGAGATTATAAAGAATATCATAAGCCAAAGAAGAGTAACACCTCTTTAAAAACATAGGAGGATTCATATCCTTGTGAGGTTTTTGTTTCGGTCCTGACGGATTCAAGCATGAACAAGTCTATAGATTTTTTCTAATATTTTTAAACAAAGTCTTAAAAATTAGAAAAATCAATAAAATAGTCAATATAGTAATTGCAATAGGCTCCAGAGCTTGATCTTATGATACAATGCATTCAAAAATTGAAAATACTACTTACTGGTCATGGAGCTAGAGGCTCCATTGAAGGTTCCTACGACGGCTCAGGGGCTGAATGAGCAGTTCTTTTGGAGTTGAGGCCATCATTGCGATGTTGGAAGGAGGGAGGTGAGTGAGCACTTTCATGAGCATCGGGTGTAGGCCATCCAACTGCAGTTGAACTATATTATGCACGTCTTCCTGGGCTTGGAGCATCTGGCCCAAGAAGGTCATGATGTGCCAATACAACTCTACAATTTTCCAATATTTCATTTCTCTGTCTCGAGAATTCCCTACGTCTAGAACCCAATGGATGGTGGAGTTTGCCACCTCCTACATTGTGGTCATTGTTATTTCAAGGTGAACCTCTGCATCAGCCTCTTCCAGGTGATCTTGAAAACACAAAGGAATGGACTCCAGAAAGGTGGCAGTTGCATCATGTGCTTCACGTGGGACCTTCGAAGCTGGCGGATCATCTCCAGCCTGGTGGGATGAGGGCACAGCTAGAGAACCTCCTCATCATCGATACCCCCTCAAGTAGCTTTTTTGTGGCACCATCGCTACCCAAACACCAATTCGAAACCGTGAACTGACAAACATGCCAAAGGGATGAGTCTCGACCCACCCTCTACTCAGGTAAACCCATAGGTCCCCCACTAGAATTGAATCTTTGCAAGGGACTCTTTATCGACACCACAAGTAATTTCTCAGACCGTAGAACGTAATACTACGTTTCCTTCACATCAATTTTGACATTGAGCCAAGGTTAATGAATTGCAAGGGAAGCTTGCTCTTGCCGATAGTTGATGCCATTAAAAACAATTGATACGAGGAGATAGTTGTCACCTCATTGCCTCATATGGAAGGCCACCTATGCCATGTGATCGCCCCTGGTCTAGCATGCAGACATTTGTGGTCTCAAGGTTTGAAACACTACTCGTACGCTCCATTACAATTGTCATACCATCCTCGGGGGCTGTTCCCACCAAATTTCTTGTCCCCAACACCCCATATAGGGAACGACAACCCCTTATGGCTATGGCTGAATAGTTGGTCATCAGTCTGTCCAATTTATTGGGGTCCTAAGGCTTATCCCACCTGTCACTTTCTAGATGGATGCCTTCATTTGCTAGCCAGTCCACTAGCTTGTTGGTCGACCATTTCACATGGGTTCGAATGAGAGTAGGGGTGTGTTTGATTATACTAGCAATTCACTCAAGGGAGGATTCGAGGTGCCAGATGTGAGAGATATTAGAGATTGGTGATCCTTGTTGAATTATCTTTATCATGTTGATTATCAAAAGGGAGTCTCCCTCGGCTATTAATTTATTAAAAGCACTTGTTTTAGCGATGGTTATCCCTTCTTTCAAGGCTAGGAGCTCCACGACATTATTGTTGTTGATGCCTAACTTTCTTGCAAAGGTTCTGAGAATGCCTCCTTCATCATTGCAAAAAACCCCTCCAAACCCTACTTTCCCTAGGTTGCCTTTTGAGCCCCCATCAAAGTTGAGTTTTACAAAAATGTGAGGTGGAGATGACCAACTTGAAGGAGAGTGAAGCTTCTTGAACGATTGGATCGGATGATCCGTAGGATCTTTTAATGACTATGGTTGAGTTTTAATTTTGCATGCGTTAATTAACCATTTGAGAAACTTAATGAAAGAATGAGGAAAGAAGAGGAATTATGACAGCCATATACACATACGCAGATCTGAAATGAAATAATAGACAACAAACCATAACACAAGGATTGATAACGAAGTTCGGCACAACTTTTGCCTACGTCTTCGAGCCTTTGTCTCTGTGGGGGAGGCTTATTTATTTCTGTTCAAAAGCTCAAAAGTACATCACAACAGTGCCAATTGGCTACAAGACTGATTTGGTCATGTTCTTCCAGATCTCTAGAACCCTGCAAAGAAAACGGCATGCAAAACGGACGTCCGGAGCTCCCAGAAATGGCTCGCAAGCGTCTGCTCCTCAATAGCTTCCCTGCATAAAAATGGCTTTGGCTTGGCTTCTCTTCAGCATAACTCTACTTTTTCTGTCCTCCATGGCCTCAAACAGGCCTGGTTTATATAGATCTGAATTTGGTTATCCATCTCCAACTTCCTCCCAAAATGTGGGCTCCAAAAATGCCCAATATCTCCCAAAAATGGAGAAAATCAATTAAAATCAGGCATATAATCATTAAAAATCCCAAAACATTGCCAAAAAACCCATTTTGCAACAATAATATGGCATAAGCCCCTTAGGCTATGCGCGCGCCCCCTTGGCAGGGTCATATGGGGCCATGTGGCCGAGCGCTAGCCCCTCGGGCTATGCGCTGGCCACTTTCCTCGCGCTCCAGCTCCTAGTCTTCGGTGGTGGTTCATAGGATCTCGGGCTAACGAACTTACCTGCGCCTAAATTAGTGGATAAGCCCCGTTCGTTTCGCTGGTGGTCATGTGTTGGCGCGGGGTCCAAGGGCTAGGCCCTATCCAAACTCCACGCTCCCGGTTCTGTGGTTGTGGTCACCATGGTGTGTTTGCGCCGAGGGCTGGGGCTAAGCCCCAGCCCTTTCCCCCGTCTGAATATACATTTGTTTAAACATAAATATATATTTCACCATATAGCTATTAAGAACCACCATTGGGGCGGGCAGTTAGCCCGGTCCTACCAATCCACAGCCCGGAGGATAGGTCGGGGGTTCGACCCATGGTGAACCCATAAAATTTTACATAAACCACTAGCCAACCACAGGGTGCCATGTGGCAGCCCATGACTGGGCCACGTGGCACCTCAACCACCAATAGAAGTCTGCCACTCGTCAATCGTTGATTGGTCCATGTGTCTGCCACGTACCCTGCCCAGTCACTGCCTTGTCAGCTGCTGACATCATCCCGTGCCACATGTCACCCTTACAGTGGTGACACGTGTCACCCATAGATTGGTCCAGTTGTCTGTCGTACACTACATCAACCTGCCATGTGTCGTCTTCAGGAACTGCCACGTCACCTGTACGACTGTACGACCTGTACATTCAGCATGCCACGTGGCACTGTACGGACTGTACAGTCATCCCCTTTTTTTGCCTGTTTGAGTTTTCGGACAGAACGCGATATCTTTCGCATACGGAGCCCGTTTGACGAAGTAAATATATGGCCAGAATCAGGAAGACGAGACGGACGCAATGGCGCTGGTTTCGTCGGATTCCGAGCACTTTCATTTTTGAGCATTTTTAAGCCCTGTCAAGCTTCTGGATCCAATTCTGGATCATCGGACGAGGAAGGGATAATGAGCTGGTCAGGCCGAGGACAAGGAGGATGGTATTTTCATATTGGTTTCTCCTCTAGTCTTCATCATTACAAGATTGAGTGAAGACTATTTCTTGGATTACCTTGATGATTCTACTCCATATCTTTGCGAGAGATTCAGTCTCTTTCTTAAAAAATCTCTTATTACGTTCCTTCCAGATTTCCCATAAAAGGAAACTTGGGAGGAGCTGCCAGATTCGATTGACAATGGGGTTTTGTGCAATGGAGGTTGGCTAGTGCTCGATAAAGGTTGGGATTCTGTGACAATTGCAGCCAGTTCTACAGAACAAGAAGTCTCTCTAAGCCCATAGGTATTCTGAGAAGGAGCAGGAATTGAATATGTGTTCAATGGATTCCACTTGAGAGTAACATAAAGGGCATCTTGAGGCACCATAGAATCATTTTTGTAGAGGTTGTCCAAAGTTAGCATTTTGTTGTGGGATAACAACCAAAGAAAGGTTGAAACTTTTGGCGAGAGGTTTTGCTTCCAAATACACCTCCATATTTCCTCTTTGGGGATGTTTTGGTGGTATGCTACAATCGAGTAGGCCTCTTTAACTATGAAAGTACCTTTCGTTGACCGACCCCATCGAAGGTGGTCTTCCTGGTTGTTGATCTTGATTTTTCTATTGGAAAGGTCTACTTAGAAGTTATCAATGATTTCTTGTCCCTGTGATCCTGACCATTTCTCTTTGGGAAGCTAGTGGCGCTAGAGATGGTGATCTTCCTCAAGGGACCCGTAGTGAGCCACAATACTTTTCTCCTTTATCCCTTGCAGTTGTTCTTGGTCTGACCATTTTGGTTGTTGTTGTTAGGCATGTTCCCAGAAGAGGGAGTCCTGGTCATTTCGTATTTCCTAGAAGAAATTTTCTTGAATCAAGGATCTATTTTACCAGGCTAAGTTCTAGATGTTAGAGCCACTCGGGGCACTTTGCAAACATATTAATCAATTTTATTGATCCTCTTTAGAATATTTGAATTTCCATAGGAGAGCCCATTGGGATCATTGGTTAGTTATCCATCTCCACTAGATCTTTTCTCCTAGTACCTTGCTTAGGAGTTATGGATCACAGAGGCCCAACCCTCTTGCCAACTTGGGCCTACAGACCATTTTCCATGATACTAAAGCCCATTTTCCCTCTCTTTGGATCCCCCCCCACAGAAAGGATTTGTGCATGTTTCTAACATCTTTGAGAACATACTTGGGGGCGGCAAGGGCAGGGAATCGGTAAATGGGAATAGCCTGGAGGACAGATTTGACTAGGATCAATATGTTTGTCAAATTGAGGGTGCGAAAGGACCAATTGTATAATTTTTTTGCCATTTTGGAGAGGAGATATTCCCAAGCATCCTTCTTTAATGAATTTTCAACCAAAGGGATTCCTAAATATTTAGAAGGAAGCGTGTTGTGTTGATAGTTGAGGATCCACGCTACATGAAGTTGAATTGATGGAGGAGTATTGAAGAAGAAGATCTTGAATTTACCATGGTTTATTGTCATTCCAAAGGCTTCCGAGAAATCATTGAGAACTTGTTTGATTTGGAGAGCTTCTCTAATAGTTGGATTTTCCATGAGCAATGTATAATCAACAAATTGTTGGTGAGTTGTTGTTTTTCTTCCCCGTGAAGATTGAATCCTTTATGTTTGCCTTGATCAACTGCCACTTTGATAGATCGACCAAGTCCTTTTGCCATTATGATGAAGAGGAAAGGAGAGCGGGGCTCGCTTTGACGGATACCCCAGGAGGGGGAAAAGGTGGGCGAAGGGGATCCATTGACGAGGATAGAGAAGGAAGTAGAGGAAAACAAAGACATAATCCAACTGATATAGGATTAGGAGAATCCAAAAGCAGTAAGTGTACTAGATATGTAGTCCTAGTTGAGGTTGTCATAGGCTTTAGACAAATCTAGCTTGATGAGCATGCCTAGTTTATGGGAATTTTTCAAGGAATGGATATGTTCATGGTCTATGATAATGTTGTATACAATTTGTATTCCTTCCACAAAGCCTGATTGCTCCTGAGAGATAAAGAGGGGGAGGAGAGGCTTAAGGCAATTGGAAATTATTTTGGTAATGATTTTGTAGATTACATTGCAAAGAGCTATAGGTATGAATTTACTAGGGTCTTCGACCTTGTCCTCTTTTGTGATTAAAGTAATAAAGGTAGAGTTGAATGCAGGGAGGACCTTGAGGAATTTTCTATAGTCTTCAATAGCTTCCAGAACATCCTATTTGATCATAGACCAACAAGCATGGAAAAAGTCAATAGTAAAACAATTAGGGCCTAGGGATTTACCTTTCGGCATTTCCATGATGACATATTCGACTTCTTCAATGGATATTTCCCTCATTAGGGCTTCGTTGTGCTCTTCCGTTACCAGTTTGGGAATATGTTGAGTTATCTTTCTAATAGTTGTTTGTTGGTTATGTTGGGGTTCTTTCATGAAGGTGCTATAGTATTGGATAAACTTTGTTTCAATTTCTCGATGGCTACAGAGTTTGTTCCCTTGGACATCACGTATCTAGATAATTCGATTGGAATGACGACATTAGAGCATTGAATTGTGAAAAAAAATAGTATCTTTTTCACCTGCCTTTAGCCACTGAACTCTGGATTTTTGAATTCGTAGTTGTTCCTCCTGCTTCTCTCTAATGGAAATATGAGAGTTGAGGTTGGTTTCTTCTGCCATGAGCTTTTCAGAGCAACCCTCTAGTATCATTCTTTGTTGAAGTTGCTTCATGTTTTTGGATAGTTGGCGCTTAGCCGAGAATATATCTTTGAATTCTTCTTTGTTCCATATCTTCAGTTGTTGCTTGATATTTTTAAGGCGTTGTTGAAATCTATACATTGGGGAACCAGAGGGTATTGTCATTGCTTTCCACTAGTTCACGAAGTTGGCTTGGAAGGAGGGATTATCAAGCCAGAATTGTTCGAATCAAAATGGGTGGTTTTTGGGACTAGCTTGAATAGAAATGTTAATGCAATTGGACAGTGATTAGAGTCATGAAAGGAGAGGATGGAGGCTTTGATGGCAAGGTTAAGGTGTAGAAGGGATTCAAAGACTAGGAAGCGATCTAGACGAGAGACAATTTGATGGGTGCCTATACGGTGATTGTTCCAGGTGAAGATGTCATTACTTGTTTCCCAATCTACCAATCTAAGAACACCAATGGTATCCTTAAAGCGATTTGAGTCAAGGTCTAGGAAGTTGGTCCCTCCCTTCTTTTCAGAGAGAGAGGTGCTTAGATTGAAATCTCCTCCCATGATCCAAGGCAAGTCAGTAGTTAAGGCTTTAAGATGGAGCAAGGAATTCAGAAAGGTTATTTTCAGGGAGAGTCTAAGGGTCGTAGACATTGGTGATGAAACCTACTTGGGTTGATCCTTTATCCTGGAAATTAGTTGATATTGAGCACCGAGTAGAGAAGAAGTGTTTGAGGATAATATCAAAGGGATTCCAAAGCATAGCCAAATCGCCAGAAGCTCCATCCACATTGATCGCTATGGAATGACAACCTTGCCAACATTTGGAGGCTATTTTATTCAGAGTTTCAAAAGAACATTTAGTTTCTTGGATCACCAAGATAGAGGGTATTTCTTCAACGATTAGAGTTTTCATGGCTTTTTGTTTACTTGGGCCATTAAGGTCTCTAATATTACAGGAGATTACTTTCATTGAGATAGGTGGGGTTGGGATGATAATTTTTCTGCCATACTCTTGATTTGACCGGAATTAACACAGAGTTCCCCTAGTTCTTGGAGCAATTATTTGTTAGAAGGTCGACCTCTATTTTTGTCTTCTTTAGTAGATTTTATTGCTTCCTTTGTTGGGGAATTCTTTATGCCTAAGGTAGAGGAGGTGGTATGCTTACCTTTCTGCGTTGCCACTGCTTTTTCCTTGGATTTTGACTTGAGTATCGTTGATTTTAGTAGCTGGATTTGTTTCTCTAGGATGGAGTGTGCTTCTTGCCTTTCACAGTTTGTTGCTATGCTTTATAGATCAACTTCTCCGAGTTCCATTTCTTCACCCTCTTCCGGATTTGCTTTATTTTCCTCATTTCTCGCCATTTCTTCATCCAGATCAGTAATTATTTGGTTTCTTTTTTGCATTTCGTCATCTTTTCTCTCCAATGGATTGAGATCAAGGCATGTTGGTTGACTTGTTATCCGCTATGGGGATATATGTTGTTCCTCATTATTTTTTTCTTGTTGTTGTTCAACAATAGCCTCCAATGCTTCGAAGCTATTAATGGTGCGAGGGCCCTTTGGATTTTGTTGGGTGGGAGTTTTTCTTAGGATCTTTATTTTGGAAGGGACTTTTTCAAAGCCTTATGTGTCCTTTGATTGCTAAGATTTGGGTTGTTTCGTCAACTTGTTCATAAGGCAATCTCTAAAAAGGTGACCATAAGCGTGACATTTGCAGCACCGAAAATGAATGTGTTCATAATCAATGGTCTGTATCCATTATATGTCCCGATATCGTAGGATGACGGAAGCTGGCAGAGCCTTTGAAACGTCAAGGCACATGCAGATCCAGGCATATGAGGTGTAACGACCTTGGTGAGTTGCATCAACAATCCGGACAAACGAACCCAACGTATTGCCAATTCCCTTCAGGATCTCTGGGTGCCAGTATTCCTGCGGGAGTGAGTATAAGCATATCCATACCAAGGATGCAATAAAATCTTCTCTGTGAAGGTTGAAGTTTTCTTTCCATAGGTGCAGGTACAAGCCAGTCGAATTGAAGAAATAAGGACCATTATGTAAGATCCTTTCCCGGTCTTCAATTTGATTAAAGATGGTTTAAAGAATCACTTAGTTACCAGTTTGAGCTCGACGTCTCCTTTGGGTTTCCAACACGTTTTTATCCACCATAGGAGGGCTCGTTCTAATGGCCATAGGCCCATGGATTTACATATTGGGGCATGATCTTGCATGTCTTGGATGTTTTGTGCAAGGGTAGGTAGTTGAATTTCATACCGAGGGATTTCGATTGTTTTGGGAATGCAGTTGAGGATCATCTTTTCTTGGGGAACTTGGTATCCTGGTCTTTCGGAGTCAGCACTTTAGGATGAGGAGGAGAATCATCTGGCTGCTCTTCTTCCATAGGGCTTGGGATCTCGAGGTCTGGGGTGGGATGCAGGGATTTTGGATGGAGAGAGGAGCGACTACTATCGACCACCACATTACGAAAATAGGGGGTGATGCACCCCCTGTGGTGACCGTCATTAAGGAAATCAGATCAGAGAACAAGGTTCAGAGTAGACAGTGTTTGAGCAAGATGGAAACCAATGATCGATATTATTGAAAATTATATTAAGGAGATATTATGTTATTATATAATTGATTTTAAATTATTTTTTTAAATTTAATGTTTTATATAATTAATATTTTAAATATAAAATTAAAATATGTATAACATTTTAAAAAATATCAATAAAAATATATTTATTTATTTATTTTTCCTTTTAAATTTAAATAAAAAATAAAATCACAGTGAATTAAAAAACACATTTTAACAATAAAATAAAAAATGTTATAGAGATTGAAGAAAATATGTTATCGACTATGTCATGGAGAACATAACTTAAAACAAACTTAATACTCACCTCACTTTACATTAGGCATTCTTGACTACCTCACTCTACATCATTGCATTCTTGACTATCTTGTTACAAACCCACTTCACTCCACATCATGGCGTGCTTCACTATCTTATTATATGGTATTAGTTTTTTTAACAGTGCATTTTTTTAACTTAAAAATAAAATAAGAGATATTATTATTAAAAAAAATTAGGTGTTTAGTTAAAGTCAATTTTTTTTTTTATATTATATTTTTTTTAAGATGTAATTAGTCAAATATAAACATTAATATTAAAACGGAGGATAAAAAGTGGTTCATTTTACACATAGTTTTTTTGGGTTGTGAAATGAGTATGAAGAAAAAAAAATATAAAAAGTGGTTCATTTTTACAAATAGTTTTTTGTTGTGGAATGAGCATGAAGAAATTCGATGATTTTGATGTAAAAAAATTACAAAAAGTTATTATATTTTTAGTCAAAGTTCATGTATTGCAAATAACTACAATATTGAAATTATTTGAAATTATTATATGACATTGATAATGGAGTGGTTCACTATGTTGATAATTATAACCCAAAAATAATTGATAGTCATAATAATAACTAGGGACCATATGAGCATTAAATTAAAAGAAATGATTAATAACGCTATAAAAAGAGGATTGTTAATGAAAATGAGAATATGGAAAATCAAAGTAGTGGTTGTGTTGGTGATGATTTAGTGATTTCAAAAGCATTTTAGATCAAAATGTAAAAACATTCTCTATATCTTGATAAACGTGTGATGCAAAGGAATCGATCCTCAATCTAAAATGAATGCAACTAAAGTGTAGATGACTTGGGTGCTTCTTAACTCCACATTGTGGACCTTTTTCTATTGTTGGAATCTGGGAGGGATCCATGATATATTTTGTAGGTTGTTGAGAAAGGACACGTCTTATTAGTTTAAACTTTTTTTTATTGAATCTTGGAATTAGTGGTAAAAAACATCTTCCCTCAATTCATCAATGTTATTATTCATGATGTGTTGTTGTCGTAAGATCATATCTCCCCTATTATGAAAACCATGCATTGTCGATCATGGCCATATTTGGGGTGAATGAAGGTGGATGCAAATTGCAGCCACGTGATAGTATTAATAAACAACAAATCATACAACCAAATCCTGTATGGCATCACAGCTTGCATTTAACTTATGAGACATGCTAGACCATCCTTTAACAGGTACCACTGTAGAACAAAATGATGTATCGTGAGGCTCATGCACATGTGTAGAGCCTTAAACCACCACATAGAACTTGCAAACTCTTTTGATGTGTATATCTTTCCCATTTTGGTATTGAAGCACACCAATAATTGGACTCCATGAAGGAGGGTGAATTTGAATTGAACTCCACTATGAATAAGTGACTGTAGAGCTGTCAATTGTTGGTGGAATTATGCAAGCTCATCTACTCAAATGATATAACACATGGGGGAGATGTGTAGGGTGTGAGGATGAAGCCTAATCCCTCCCCGGTTGTGTTAGTGCGGAAATGCACCCTGTAGAAAATGAAA
>JASDQU010586919.1:29430-49594 GCA_032191745.1 Picea mariana | reverse complement strand
GTTGTAGGAAAATCTGTCTGCGGACAAGTAGATCGACCTCTAGGGCTTGACCTTAACCCTAGACAGAAAAGTGCTTAACGTGGACACTGAATTTATTTCGAATCTATCTAAACTAACACATGAGAAGGAAGGATGATAGAGGTACCTTTTTATCAGCGTTTGTCCCTGCACGCTCCGAGTTGCGCTACAATCTTTTTCTCCTCGCTGAGTTCTGCGGGCAAAGCAAGGTACGACTACTTCCTACTCTATTGATATTAGTTTGAAAATAGATCTACCATTAAATGATAAGCTCATGTAACATCAGACACAAACTAGAAAGAAACAGGCCAAGCATATCATATTAATGAGAATAACGACAACAGTACTTACAATCGTAGATGCAAATGCAACAGCTTCGTCGAGTCCTCTTCATCTAACCCTTTCCTGAACGATCCACGACCTGGATAACATCAGCTTCACTGATCAATCTCCTTTGGCTGACTGTAAGTTTCCTCCAAGATCATAAGTTTCACATATCCAATTCTTCCTTTCTTTCCACCATCATAGAGCCTGCTTATATAGGTTTGGAGGAGCCTAACCTCTTGGGTTATGTTTAGAACCAGTTGGGAACCTTCTCCATAGATCAGGGATCTGGTGATGAGAACACGAATTCGAGCACAACAGCCTCCTAATCTCGAATGTTCTTCTCCTTATTCTTCTCAACAGGCTAACAACTGACTCAGATTAGGGAGCGCTCCTTCAGAAGGGTTGACAGAGTGTTGTAGCGCTCCTTGGCAAGCCTTGGGGTAGCGCCAACACTCTTAAGATGGGCAGTGCTCCTCCAAAAGGGTCTAGGGAGCATTATAACGCTCCCTAAGACGTGATAGGGGAGCGCCAGTGCTTCTGCAGCTATATTAGGGGAGCGTTCCCTCTCCAAACCTCAGTTTCAGGGCTCTTTTCAGGTGTCAATATTCTTTTGATCCCAGTGAACCAGTTCTCTTCCTTCAAATGAGTCATGTGATGTGCCATAAGTGCTCCCTCAGTTTCGTTATCATGGCATCATGTCTAAACTCTGTTTGCGACACTAGTAATCAACTTGCGACACTTGCGAAAGTTTATAAGGAAGATGCGACACTTACAACAGTTGACAAGGACAATGCGACACTTATCCATCTGAACAATTTTGACGTGTAACAAGGATGTTCTGATCCCTTCCTATCTGAGAAGGAACCCTTAACCCAGTCTCTGGCTAGTACACTTGCAGAAGTAAATGAAATCTACAGAGGACAGGATGTTCTGATTCCTTCCTGTCCAAGCAGGAACCCTTAACCCAGTCTCTGGCTAGCACACTTGCAGAAGTAAATGAAATCTACAGAGGACAGGATGTTCTGATTCCTTTCTTTCTGAGCAAGAACCCTGAACCCAGTCTCTGGCTAGCCTCATAAAATCATCACACAAGATTGCTAATAAAAAGAATTACGAATTTCATTCAATAAACTAAGATAGAGTCAGTAGTGTTTCAGCAAAGCAGAATTCATTAAAAGCAG
This sequence comes from Picea mariana, assembly GCA_032191745.1. Lineage (NCBI taxonomy): Eukaryota > Viridiplantae > Streptophyta > Pinopsida > Pinales > Pinaceae > Picea > Picea mariana. Next base: position 48,068 of record JASDQU010586919.1, on the reverse strand, counting down.
TGTTTCAGCAAACAAAAGTTTAATCAAAATATAAACAGAAATTGTACTAACACAATTCTAAAACTAACGAGTGAATCTTGTGATGAAGGTGGGCCCTCCCTTCTCACAAGATTCCCCTGAAATGAAAAAGCTAGAGAAGGATACTCAAAGCAGTCTTTTATTCATCTGTCAAAACATCATATTACAATCTGGAAAATGGAATACGTCCCTCTTCTCTGGAGCTTCTTCAATACATAAAACTTGCCTTCCTCGAATGATGATTTCCCCTTATTTAAAGAGGAGATCCCTTCGATCCAATTGATCAAAAATTACAATATGTATCTGAGTCCTATCTTTAGTCGAATCTTCTTTCTAAACCAGCATAGGATGTCGTAGTCTCGCGCAACAGAATGCTATTACAGGAGCTGAATGAGGTATTGTTGTTACGGTTGTTGTAACAGCTTCTTCTCGTTGATGCTGATGTTGTTTCATCATCGCAATTCGTGGGCTGTTTCAGCCACGTGAATTGTGCTTTGACTGTGTCGGCATTCTTGTGTAGGAGCGATGGTTAGAGCTTTGTTGACTGCTAACTGTAACAGCTTTGTGTTTCAGCATCGTCTGTCCTGGCGGTTTCCTCTGTGTTTCAGCATCTGTAACTCTGGACTATGTAACAGCTCCATGTTTCAGCATCTGTGACCTCGGACTGTATAGAAGCTCTGTGTTTCAGCATCTGTGACCTCGGACTGTATAGCAGCTCCGTGTTTCAGCATCTGCGACCTCGGACTGTATAGCAGCTCCGTGTTTCAGCATCAGTTCTGTGTTCTAGCAACAATGACTTTGGATAGTTCTGTGTTTCAGCACTAGGCCTCAAATGCTAATCTGCAGTTTTGAACACTTATGCATTTCTAATCAATGGTCAAGTATGAGAGTGATGTAAAATATTATGCAAAATAGATTAAACGTATAGTAATGAGAAGGGACGTTGTATACCTTTGGGATGATCAGATAAAGTGATAGTATGAGTCTAAATATGGGTGATCAAGAGTATAATAGTGGCAAAAAAGTATAGGCAAAAAGGTACATTGTGTGGTCCTAACAACTATCATCATGCCTACCAATGCATAATGCATTCTAACTTCATGGTATGTGTCATGCATTCTAGTGCATTTATGTTTCAATTCACTTATTTGTTTATTTATTTATTTGTAGTTGGTTGTCCTTTAATTTATTTAGATCCTTGTTGACTTGTGTGCTCTCACTCTACTCATATGCACTATTGTTCCATCATCTGAACACTTTACAACCAAATTCCACTTGGCCATTCTTCAATCCAACCAATGTTTTTTTATTTTCAACAGCCTCTCCTACACAGTCATATCCAAAATTTACATTTATGAAACATTCCAGAACCTTGTAATGAAGTGGATTAGAACATTCCATCACTGTACTACCACAACATTCTTGAATCAAATATTGTTACTCCTAGTTGTCCATTAGGTTACTTCATTAACATTTCCTTGTGAAACCATACCTTTCACACTTAATACCATTCCCAATGGAAGTCTATTTTCATTTAGTGGCACTTTTCAAGTGAAAGAGCATTTGTTTTTCTATCTCCAATTTCTCTGCATTGTCGTCCTACTTCCACTCTAAACTCTAATATAAAAAGTGGATTTCTTTCAGTAAGTACTTTTAGACAAGTATTTAAGTCATATATAACAAATCCTTCCCTGGAACTCCTATGCTTGACACATATAGATTATTCACACACAACCTCTTAAGCTCTTGGTTTTCTTTCACATCAAGATCGCAACTGTCTACGCATCTATACCTTCAAGGCTATGGAGCCTTAATTTTACTTTCTATGCCCATAAATGACATTATTCAATTTCTAGATTCATATCCTATGTAAGGATTCTTTCCTCTGGTTTACCTACAATTTATTCACACTCTGTAGAAACTAAATAATATTCCCTCTATTCTGATATTCTCGAGTTCTTTATCCACTTTTCATTACTTTCCCTGTAGCTCTTTATTGCCTCATCCAAATTCTGTAAGATCTGTCATGCTTCCATAAATCTGATATCTAATCATAGTCTTGAATTTATCTGATTATACCTCTAATTCTGCAAAATTTGCAAGCAACCATTTTGTTATAATTATACCTCAACTAAAATCTACAGGTACTTTTTCTGCTCAGTTCATGAAGAATTATATCACAATTATCCAAATTCTAACAATTTTAGGTCATTATCCTCTGAATTATATTTCCAACAACTATACTCTTTCCATGATCTGATCTCCGAGCTAAACGTTATGGCTTCCTGGAAAATCCATTGTCACCCTATTTGTGCATTTTCTTCAAGTCTAGTGAAATTTTATTGAAAATCCAACTTTAAGTCAACTACAGAAGAAAATATATCAGGAACTAGAGAAATTTTTATGGGAGGAGTAGATAAAACAAATGACAAGGAATTCAAAAAAACTTTCATATTTGCAATCTGATACTCCAATAAAAAACTGCAGCAATCTAGAAATGACAACTTTGCCCTTTTTCACCTCTTTTTCCAGACTTTGGAATTTTTGGCAAAAATGGCTATCTCTCAATCTATGCACTTATGGAAACTTTTCACTGAACCAAATTTGTTTTTCTTGATGAGTAAATAAAATGTCCATTAAATAAAAAATTTAATTTTCGTAATCTAGGTTCACTTTTCTTCCTCCGAAAATCTCAAAAATCCCAAAAAAGTGGTCAGGAATAATGGATTTTGGCATATTTCAGCATCCCCATTCTAATCCCCTTAGGATTTATTCATTTTGTTCATGAGTTATTTATTTATCTACTTTCTAGATACTCTCAATAAATTTCATCTTAATCTTGACCTCTGCCAATGATCTAGACTCGGATCTTTAAAAACCATTATTTTGTTAATTCTGACAAATGAAATCCGAAATGGACAAGGTCCCTCTCTGACACTTTTGTAGAACTCATATCTGCGAACAAAACCCATAATTTTCATTCCAATGTGACTTTACATGCTCACGTTATGGCCAAAATACTTAAATATCCTATGGGGAAATTTGCACCGTTGATCTTAAAATCGGAATAGATCTAGACCATCCATCATAGGTTCCCATTCGGAGTACTGAAGAATCGGGTTCAAATGGAACTCTGAAAAGAGGGTATCGAATAATATTCATTTTCAATAACATTAGATCTTTTCATATGGAGTTCACAAAATTAGGTAAGTTTCACCGCTCTGACCCGAGGGTATCGAAGAATATTCCATTTCGATATTGTCAGAACTGATCACTCTGGGTTCCAAAAATAAGGTAAATTTCTCCACTCCGACCAAAGGTATCAAGGAATATTCCCTCTCGATACCTTCGAAAATTTTCCTTCATAGTTCAGAAGGTTGATGAAGTTTCACTAGTCTGACCAAAGGTTATCGATGAATATTCCCTTTCGATACCTGAACACTTGGAGTTGAAAATATTAGGAAATATCCGNAGGAAATCTTCGTTGCTTTGATGAGAAGGGTATTGAAGTATATTCTCTATCGATACCATTGAAACTCTTTTGAACGAGATATTCTGAAAAACTCATTTCTGAAAACACATCTTAGTGAGATCTGATGGATGATAATGATCCTGACTTATCTAAAAGTTCTTGTTCTTTTGGGATTCTACCATTGGCTTCTCTTCATGCCTGACTCTGAAGTCCTTCCGACACTTCCTTCCTAAAGTCTTGTCGAGAATGCCTTTCACAGACTTCTAAGATTGAATCTTGACTGTTTATTTCCTCTGACTTCACAAATGATCGAGAATGAATGTGGACTGTCGATTTACCTCATTTATCAAACCCCGAAATGAACCTCGCCCATCAATCTAGTAACCTTTTCAAACTTCAAAAACATTAAGATTTTTAAATTTTTAAAGAACGAATATGGGTCATTGATCTCAAGATCGAACACAATCTTGGCCTTCAATTCTCTAAAATATTCCCCGCGCTACTGTTGGGATAAAGATATACCATGTAAATCAACATTTAATTGTCAACCGGGGGAGGTAGACTTAAAGGAACCAACACTGTATGTGCAGGGTTGAAGAGAGAGTTTCAAGAATGTCAATCTACTTCAAAAGAAACTGCTAATAGAATTTATACTATTCTTCCCTGTTCTACACTCGTTTTGCACTAGTTATGTACCAACTCACAAAATGCATTCTAAGCATATAAAAGATCTACTGAGAAAACTGATGACGGGAAAAATACTCTAACTTCTGCAATGTTAAATCAAATGAGCCAATCGAATAAAAACTAAAATCATACTCCTACTGGGAGAGAACACTCAAATCTCTAATGCGATGGAAACTATGCAAAACGTTTACAACAACCTCATAATAGTAGAAATCATATGAATGAACAACTTTTGATTATTTCAATAAGGAAGAACAATACAACTGTTGAAAACTTATCTATCTCTACAAATCTAATCTATTTCTAAATTCTACCTCTATCTCCCCCATATAATCTCGAGAATTCCAGCTTACACCATCACTCCTCTCTCCATACCAGGGCAGACCCATCATTTTATAATGTTTTTAAGCCTTGTTTTTGGATCTGTGATCCCCCATCTAAGCTAACTACCAATGCTAAAAATGGAAAATCCATGCATTACGCAAAATATTAATTACATAATAACTTGAATGGGTGACCTCATGACATGAAGTGTCATGAGATTTGCCTCTAATAACAACATCTAGTGAATGTGTCTCTGCATGTGTTCTTCATTGAATAGGAGTCCATCTTGTATGTTGAAGTGGCATCAAACCTTATGAAGCTCCATGAGCAAAAAGGAGGCCGCGTCAACATGTGATAATCAACAATAGAGTAGTCAAAAGAGATACATCCCAATATTGCATTAGTCCATTAATCATAGTATGCATTCTTTTAATTAACATTCAAAAGATTAAAACATTTGCAAAATGTATTAAAATATGATCTTTTTACCTTAGAAACATGGTTAGGCAGGGAAAAAGGATATAGGCTAGAAATGTGGCAAAAAAGATAGATGTTTGTCAAAAGGAGATATAAGATGTTGGTAACTAGTGTAGAACAGGTGAAAAACAAGTCAAAGATATGCAAAATAGAGGTCATATTCATGGCCCAACATTTCCCCCAAGCTGAAGTACTTACATGTCCCCATGCAATGGGACTAGGAACAGGGGAATTAATGAGAACTTGGAAACTAGGAACTGTTTATATCTTCAACTATCTAACTTGCTTCTTTAATCTTTTGATCTGTGCTTGTGTCGGATGAGAAATCTTCTTAATCTTCTGCATCTTCTTAAAAAAAACTATGTCTGCCTTCCTTTTAGCCACTCTACCTTAGCTCTTAGATGGGTGTTCTAGATTATTCTCAACTCATTTTTTGTTTCTATATGCCTATTAAGAACTTCATATTCTTGAAGTTTCTCCTTTAGGTGCACATTCTTGGTTTAGCAATGAAATCCTCGACTCTGTCAGAGTCGAGGTCTTCATCCAATCTCAACTTAAAATGAAAAGGGCTATGCGGTTGCAAAGATACGATCTCAATCATGGAAAATTTTATATAAAATCATGGGATAGATAATGTTCATGAGGATTCATCATAAGTGGAGTGTCTCAAGGTACAAAGAGTACATGTCTGAAATCATGCGAGAGTAATGGAGAGAACACACCACATGGTAAGGATAAAATCATTATCGGGGAAGGGCATGTGCAATCATTTTATCAAAGGCCAAATATCATTATGGAAGGATGGCGGCAATCGATCATTCATTTAATAAATTTAAATGTATTAATAATTTGAATGATTAACTAAAGAAGCACATACCTCATCCATTACTTACTATTTTCATGTTTTTTAACAGGTGTTGAAGATCAGAGCCCGAGTGTATCCCTTTTCCATAGATGTCTCCTGCTGACCACAATGCCTCTGTCCCAGCTACACTGGTACAGAGACATTATAAAAGTTCTCCCTATTTCTCCTTTGATTTTAATGAATCATACAGTTAAAAAATTCTCTGCAACATAGTGCCCTCAGATCCTTTTGAAACCAATCTGATTCTCTTTTTATTTGTAGAAAACACAAACTATTTGAAGGTGTTGACCTTTATTCACTATCCTACCTACCTACTTAAAGAAAAAGAATCATTTCTTTAAGCATAAGAAAATAACCATTGTAGCCACCGTCTCAGCAGAATCAAAACCAAATTCATACCCTTTGATAACATATATATGTGCATAGTTACCAAGGTATGTTGAGTAAGCAACACCAGTTGAGTGATTTCCAAAAATTGCTGAAGGAGAAGAGCATCTCAAAGCTGTAAAGAAGATCGAAACCACTGCTCAATGTAATCATGCATACCCTGTTCATTTTTTGTTGGAATGTATAACTACTTGGTCTTCTCTATAGGTTGGCATAGGTGCTCAAAAGGAACCACTGGATCAACTAATTTCCTTTCTATCTCCTCAGTTACAAAGATCTCTTCAAGTTCTGTTAGAATGCAATAAAGTTCCTGCAACAATCTCTTCTGCCATTCAATCAATCCTGGATCCATTAGATGACTTTTTATTATTTTTATTTTTATTTTTTGTTGTAGGGGGTTTTCTAGAAGAACATAAGTCACACCAACTGAAAATAACTAATTTTGAAAATTGAATCTGCAAACTCACACTTTCTTGAAATGAAATCTGCACACTTGCTAAATGAAAATCTCTATTGTCTCAACAAAAATCCTCTTGCTGAAATTTGAAGACACACTTGCTCTATGAAAACTCAAAGAAATAATATTGTGCTGAAAGAAAATGGCATCTACTGAAAAGAAAGGCACTCTTTGTTGAAATGAAGATTACTTCTACCGAATCAAATGCACACCTTCTTATACTGCTGAAATAAAAAACTCACTTACTACTGAATCAAATCTACCACTACTGAAATGAAGACTCTCTTGTTTCTAAATACACTCTGATACTGTTGAAATGAAAGAAGACTTGCATACTACTAAAAATGAAATCACGCCTTGCTTTTAAAGCAATACTTGTTGAAATTGAATCTACTTGGCAAAGCTTCAGAGGAACCTACTATAGTAGATGAGTAGGTTCTTACCTCCTATATTACAACTCCTCCTCCATTTTGCCTTCCATAAACATAGTATCCACTCTCCAATCCTTTTTAGTTCCTCCCCGACAGTGGCGCCAAAATGTTGGGCTAAAGATATACCATGTAAATCAACATTTATTTGTCAACCCGGGGAGGTAGACTTAGAGGAACCAGCACTGTATGTACAGGGTTGAAGAGCGAGTTTCAAGAATGTCAATCTACTTCAAAAGAAATTGCTGATAGAATTTATACTAATCTGCCATGTTTTGCACTCATTCTGCACTAATCCTGCACTAGTTCTGTACCAACTCACAAAATGCATTCTAAGCATATAAAAGATCTACTGATAAAACTGATGACGGGAAAAATACTCTAACTTCTGCAATGTTGAATCAAATGAGCCAATCGAATAAAAACTAAAATCATATTCCTACTGGAAGAGAACACTCAAATCTCTAATGTGATGGAAACTATGCAAAACATTTACAGCAGCCTCATAATAGTAGAAATCATATGAATGAACAGCTTCTGATTATTTCAATAAGGAAGAACAATACAACTACTGAAAACTTATCTATCTCTACAAATCTAATCTATTTCTAAATTCTACCTCTATCTCCCTGATGTAATCTCGAGAATTCCAGCTTACACCATCGCTCCTCTCTCCATACTGGGGCAGACCCATCATTTTATAATGTTTTTAATCCTTGTTTTTAGATCTGCGATCCTCCATCTAAGCTAACTACCAATTCTAAAAATGGAAAATCCATGCATTACGCAAAATATTAATTACATAATAACTTGAATGGGCGATCTCATGACACGAAGTGAGATATGAAAAACACATCTCAGTGAGATCCGATGGATGAGAATGATCCCGACTTATCTAAAAGCTCTCGTTCTTTTGGGATTCTACCATTGGCTTCTCCTCATGCCTGAACCTGAAGTCCTTTTGACACTTCCTTCCTAAAGTCTTGTTGAGAATGCCTTTCACGGACCTCTAAGATTGAATCTTGATAGTTGATTTCCTCTGACTTCCCAAATGACCAAGAATGAATGTGGACTGTCGATTTACCTCATTTCTCAAACCCCAAAATGAACCTCACCCATCAATCTAGTAACCTTTTCAAACTTCAAAAACGTTAAGATTTTTAATTTTTAAAGAACAAATATGGGTCGTTGATCTCAAGATCGAACACGATATTGGCCTTCGATTCTCTAAAATCTTCCCCGTGCTACTACAACCATAAAAAAATATGAAATTTTCAATATTCCAAGTTGAATTTGGCTCTGGAACTCCACATATCGAATCCATTAAACCTCTCAAACACTCAGAATCATTTAAACATGGATTCACTCACAAATTTGGGGATTTCACTCAAATTTTTCCCCCATTTTCCCAAAATTTGTAACATTTGAATCTGTAACAACAACTATTCCTGATTCACACCCATTCCATCCCATACAAGTTCGGTGTTTCAACTAGAATCTCTGATACCAATCTGTAGCATACCCAACCACCCACAAGATGGACTCACTACTTCAAGCTGACTCACTTCTTAACCAATTTTGAATTCTAATAATAATTAATTTGAAAATAAAGAATGAACGACTCACATGCATTAATCAAGATCTATGCTACAGCTTAAAATAAATAAATAGTGTGCCATGCACAACAAATAACTAGCAAGCATGCACAGATAAATACATCTTGAAGATAATTAAATACACAACAAAAAATACATTGTACAGAAAACACAGAGAGCACTTATCTTTCAAGTAAACATTCACCAACTATTTGTAAACCAAGGATGTTCCTCCCAACCATAGAAATCGTTGTTCATTTAATCTCAATAGGAGGTCACCCCCAAGCTAGCGCTATGAATCCACAAGGATGGGTCCTAGGGAAAATCTAAAACACACAACAACTGTCTAACTATCTCTCATGTTTCCCAACCACAAAACAAATATGAATCTCCAACTCTATTTCCCCCTCATCCTGCACAACCCAAAGAAATGAACACCTTTATATGCCATGCAGTCCCTCAGGTTGTCCCATTTCTCTCCAGGGGTCCAGTGCTACTGATCGAGAAATCTCCCTGTTGGAAACTCAATGGATTCTCAGCTGTGAAGAGTTATTTCTGAATTGCCATCAATAGCATGCACTCAAGCATCCATTCCCTCCTAGAATGATCATTAATCTATTACATCCATCTAACAATGTCTCTCCTCCTCCAACCATTTGTTTCCATGCTCCCCCCAAGAGCACACAAATTCTGCAAGAGTGAAATGAGAAATTCTGGAAATGAAAAATGATTAACCAAGAGAAACCCCAAAACAATCCATGGGAAGGGTTTATATAATTACATGAAAACAAGAACCACGTGGCCTTCCTCCCAAGAAGCTCATGTAACCCCTTTTCTCCATAAAATCAATTATGGGTAAATAAAATATAATAAAAATACTTATCCCCCTTAAGCCCCCTCTCTTGTGGAATCATAGCCCCCTATCTCTTTTGTCCTTGTCCTTCTTGAAACTAGCAATGTAATTTTTTTAATGTATATAGATGTATTACATTTTCTAGGAACTCTGGCCCCTTTTCAACTTTTTCGGCTCACCAGCCTATGTCACAATCACATAATACATTATAGTTCATAAGGTTTAAAATCGGGGTGTTTTAATCCAATCTATCTTAAACTCTTAGACTTGTTAATGTCATTGTTTAGACCTGATAAATTGACCTAGAAATAACTTACGACTGAAATTGCACCTATACTCACCTGTAAGAACATGTATGACCTATCACCACTAGAACCCACATATGTATGTGACTTTCCTTACTGAAACCCATGTATATATGTGTATTTGGTTACTGCAACCCATGTATATTTGAATATCTCCAAATAAGACCACATATGTACATGACTATTCCTTTTACAACCTACATACAACTATATATGACTACAAAACCCTAGTTCTTCCTCAGTATTGTTGTTTCCCTTAAATGCAATCCTTGATTTTTTACTGTTGGTTATGGATCTACTAAGATCTCTTGCAGATTTAATATACCTTCTATTAATTATTTTGGATATTGAATATAGATTCCTCTAAGAGTGACTGCTTTGATACCATGTATAAATCCATTACTCTAACCCTAGATATCTTGTTATCTAGTGATTTCCTTGTTGTAAATCAAATTATCATATCACAAAACAACATACACAAGATGGAATATCCAACTCAAATAAATATAACAGAAGCAATACTGGAAACCAGAAATGTCAACCAAAATACACAAAGATATCATTCCCATCAACTAACCTTATCATTCAAATAAATTCAAATCTTACAAGGGCTCCCATACCTATTGATTAACTGGGTTGGTTGTCATTGATGTCAAACCTTGAAGAAAGTTCGGTAGCGAATTCTAGTAGCGCAAAAGTTTGGGTAATGGAACCAAGTTTTTTTTATGTATAATGGTATGTGTTTTGATATATTTGTAGGTAAGACTATTCTATATGGATAACACATGTCATGCCATTTCTGGTGGTATGTGGAACGTCACATAACTCCTCACGGTTTGAGAACTATGGCCTTAAGAAGTTGAAGGACCCTTGTATGATTGGATTGAAGCCCCAAAAGGTCAAAGAAGTTAAAGTGCTTGCAAAGAAGAAATTATTTAAATAATAAAGTGAAGTGACAAAGTCAAAGAGGATTATTTAAATAATAAAGTGAAGTGACAAAGTCAAAGAGGATTATTTAAATAATAAAGTGAAGTGACAAAATCAAAGAGGATTATTTAAATAATAAAGTAAATGGAGAATTTTTTTATTATGGAAAGTGGTTATAAGAAGGTTAACCCTAAAATGGGAAAAATGGGTTAAGTGGTCAAGTGGCTATTGGATACATGGACAAGTGGAAAATTGGGCAAGCTTGGACATAGGTGACTATGTGGACAAAGTGCCTATGTGGACAAAGTGGCCTAGAAGATGCTTCTAAGGAAGCTACTTGGAGAGTATAAATAAAAGGTAAGGATCTCTCATTTAAATCACACTTGAGCATATTGAATATCTAAAGGTGATTGAGGTAACTAAAGGATATCTAAGATGAATTTCAGAGGGAAAGTGAAGTAAAGAAGGTCGAAATTCAAGGGAAGATAAATTCTTTTGATGATGCTCTCTAAGGTATGTTATTTACAGGTCATCTCACTGTTTTCGCAATAAATGTTTTGCTAGAATGATTTGTATCTTGAAATTTTGATTCCATTGAGGAAACATATCCAAGAATCTTTGGTACAAATTTCATGTTGTGGGTTGTTGTATTTTTGGAGTTACACTCCGTGGAAAATAGGGTTTGTGGCTAGTCGTGAAACTAGTATAAAACATGTGTTTCAGGTAAAAACATCATACCATCTTCATAACAGATCCAAATTAAGTAAGACCAAATGTGTTAGTTATAGTACAGTATATAGTATTTTGTGTACAATTTTTAGATCCATACAACAAACATTCCGTGTGGGGCACGCTCTACAAGTTTGCTCTCTAGAATAAGCCAGAATTCAACAAGGTATGCCATTTTTTCTATAACTCCTTTTCTGAGAGGTTCCAAGTAGTGACACTTGGAGGAATTGAATAAAACACATTGAAGAACATTGTGTACTATTTTCATATCTTTATTCATTACAAGTACATAGTTATGAGTATTTCAAGTTAGGGTTGTTGACTAGTCCAAAACTAGTCATGTGAGACTAAAGTAAAGTTTGATAAAAGTGTTAGTCTCTTGTTGTTAAAGTTAATGGAGGTTTGAAAGTATGTGATCATATACACCAGATCTATTACAGAGTTACAAATCAGATATGGATGATGAAATTGATGAGGGATTTTGGTTGAGGTACATGTTGGGTACATTGTTGAGACAAGTAGTTGATGAGTTGGCACATACATGAGGTGTATAGTTGATGATGTTGGTACATATTGATGAGTTGTAGTCGATGAGTAGTTGATACATGATTGATACATACTTGGTACATGGTTGATGCACTTTTTTATGGTACAGGTTGAGGTACAGGTTGATGCATGGTTAATGCATGGTTCATGTTATTGGTACAAGTTGTTTGGTGCAAGTTGATTGGTACAAATTTACAACAGTATATATTACAGTGATAGTGTGACATTGGTTCCATCATTCTACTTATACGTCAGGGAGGTTGGACGGGGCAAGGACAGGTGTTTGTAGCCACCTTCTAGTTGTAGCCGGAGAACATGGGGGGTTGTAGCCTCCTTCTGGTTATAGCCAGAGAATTAGGGATTTGGAGCTTCCCTCAGGTTGTAGCCTGAGAAACTAGGGGGTTGGATCCTCCTTCCATTTGCAGTTGGAAAACAAAGGAATTTGGTGCTTCCAATGAATGTAATTCTTCAACACATATAAAAAAAAGCATTATTTGGTTTTCTCCCGCTCTGGTTTTCCACCTAAAAACACTGGTGTACTATGTATGTGTATGATTGTTCATTTGTTCATTGTTTATTTACTCTTAAAATATTGGATGACAATGTTACATTTATATAACACTTGCATTATATGGTTAAAAGGGATTAGATTGTTCTATTACTTATTCACCCCACCTCTCAGTAATCCAACAATAACTGGGATAATGTCCCACAGAAAAATACAAAAAATTCTGAATAGTGCCTAAAAACCCTAGTAATCTCTTGAAATATTGTACAAACTTATACTTTCACAATTCCTAAGATGTACATGATTTTCCTTGAGAAAACTTGTGTATGCATTCCTATGTTCACTGAAACTCATGTACACACACTCAAATACCGTATGGAACTCTGTATAGTGTGACCCTGTTGTTGCGGATTCAATCAGTTGAAACCCACTTGCAACTGCTCTATTATGTATTCTGCCTAACCTGATCTCTAGATGGAAGTCCTTCTCCACCTATCCATGATCTCCTTGAATCATAGTCCTTTGTGATCCAAATTTCTCTATATAAAAAATCGTGTCTTCTCCATAACCCTAGACTTGCCTTTATAAGATTGAGTTATGACCTAATCCTAATCTCCAAAGTGATTGACAATTGAGATTACTTATCACCTCACTTGATATCAATGGATATTATTTAATTTACTAATCCTAATTAGATAATTTATTTAAATAAAACTCAATTCTCTAATAAAAGCACTTTACTTACATAATTCCTTTAATTAAAGGAAAGTCTCAAGGTAGAAGGCTTTGGATAAATTCCACACATCTAGACACTTAGACCTATGTGGAAATACCTTTCTGATGCTACCAAACATCAACATGACCACTACAATATTTGCAAGCTCGTAGTAAGCTACAAAAAACCAAAAAATACAACTAGATAGGGTTTTTACAGCAATTTCATCTAGTCATCAAGTATAAGAAGGGAAACAAAAATATGTTGGTAGACATTCTTTCAAGGTCACCCATATCTGACATTATGGCTTTGGGAACCTTGATGTATATGGAACATTTTACCCATGAAGATGAAGAATTCAAGTAGGTGTTTTAGTAACTACAAGTCCAAATTCATATCGAAGAAGATGACAACAAGGATAACTTCTAGAATGGGTTACTCTACAATATCGACAAGATCTGTTTCCTTAAAGGTGAATGGATGTAGATTATTAAAGAAGCTCACACCTCTAAGGTTGCAAGACATATTGGTGTTGGGAAGATAGTTTCCAATTTATAGAGGTATATGTACTGGACCAAAATGCAAGACTATGTAGCAAGATGTATTAAAGGGTGTATACTTTGTTGTACTAACAAGACAAACAACAGAAAAAAAGGTCTATTCCATCCCTTACATGTACCCAATCAACCTTGGGAAAGCATGTCCATGGATTTTTTGGGAGGTTTACCAACAACCAGGAAGGGACATGACTATCTATTTGTCGTAGTTCACAACTTTAGCAATATGTCCATTATCATACCTTGTAAAAAGATCATCAAAGGAAAATAAGAACAAGTCTACGTGCACTTTGGGATATAAAGGAGCATCATCTTAGATATGGATACCATATTAAGGCACCAAAAGAACATTTAGACTGTTTCAGGAAAAGTTGGTGCTGAGAGAGTAGATGGAGAACTCGATCCACATGAGCAAGATGGTTTGTCTAGGTTTTGCTATAGATGAGGATATCATCAAAGAAAACTAAGACAAAATGACAGAGAAAAGGACAGAATACATGATTCATGAGGCTTTGGAAGGTGGAGGGGGAATTACACAAGCCAAAGGTCATGGCCAAAAACTCATAGTGACCCTCATGAGTTCTAAAGGAAGTCTTGGGAATGTCTACCTATTTCATATGTATCTGGTGGTAGCTCAAACAAAGATAAAGTTTAGTAAAGAATTAGGCACCACTTAATTCATCGAAGAGGTCATCAATGATAGGAATGGGAAATTTGTCTTTAATGGTAAGTTTGTTGAGGGCACAGAAGTCAGGACACATTCTCCAAGAACCTTCTTTCTTTAGGACCATGACCACAAGAGAAGAGTAGGGGCTCATACTAGGGCCGATAACGCCTGCATTAAGGATTTCTTGGACCATTTTCTCAATTTCATTTTGTTGGGAAATGGGGTGAAGATATAGATGGATATTGGGAGGAAGGATTCTGGGTACAAGGGGAATGGAATGATCATGAACACCATGGGAAGGAGGGAGTCCTTGGGGAGTGGAAAATATCACTTGATGTTTAGAAAGGATGGCTTGGAGGTCTTGTGGCATCGAGGGTGTCTCTGTTTCTTGTATGGAATGGAGTTGGGAAATAACACCAGAATGACCTTATTTGAGAAGCTTTTCCATGCGATGGGAACTAATGATATCAGGTGAACAGGAGGTGATGCCTTGGAACTTGTATTGGTGGCCCTCCTGGTCAAATTACATGGTTAATTCCTTAAAATCCATGAGAATGGGACCCAAAGTCCTTAGCCAGTATGCACCCAACACAATATCACAACCGCCCATGTCGATAGCAAACATATGAGATTTCAAGTGGTAGTCACCAATTTGGAGACACACATTTTCAGATCGCCCTCCACATTTCATGGATCCACCATTGGAAATCATGATTTGGAAATTATTGATAGCATGGATGTAGCAATGAGTTTCTTGGGCAATGCAGTGATGAATAAAATTATGGGTGCTTCCACTATCAACCAGAATGATGACCTTCTGATGCTTGATGTAACCAATTATCTTGAGGGTTTGGGGAGCAGAGAATCCAGTGAGAGCATTGAGGAAAATGACTGGTTCTACTTCGGGAGGGTGTGAGGGAGGGGTTATGTCAGTGGTTTCAGGTGACTTAGACACAAGGGGAGCTTCAATGTCCTCTTCCAAAATATCCTCCGAGATGGCCATAAAAATATTTTTTTCCTTACACTTGTGGCTCGGGAAATATTTGTCATCACAATTATAACAAAGGCCTTTGAGTTGGAATTCAACCATTTCATCCCTGATCAATTTTTGGATCTTTAGTGGAGCGGAGGGAGTAGTGGGATTTACTGGTTTATTGTGGGGGATAAAGGAGGGTTTCTAGTTTTGAGAAGATACAACCTGTTGTGCTTCTTTATCTCTTTTAGTAGCCTCCACCCAAATCTGAGGCTGAGCCATGAGGACATGGGCTTGAATCTCATCCTTACCACCACTGATAAACCACTCTCAGAAAAAGGCATCATACATGCCCTCTGTCCGAAAATCCAGGCGCTCAAAGGAAGCTATAAAGTCGTCCATTGTTCCTGATTGTTTCAACTTTTTCAAATAGCCCAAATGGTTGGTTTCAGTGTCAAAGCATTCATAAAGCTCTACCACAAAGTGTGTCCAAGCAATATACCCTTGACAAGAAATTTTTCTCCATTGTCACCATTGAAAATGTTCTTGATCTAGATGGAGAAAACCATATCAGAGTTTGGCCAAGTCATATGTAATGTCATATAAAGAGAAATAATGTTCCATTTGGGTTACCCAACCAGTGGGGTCCAAGCCATCAAATTTGGTCACATTCACCCACGGAAGGCGTAGGTCACGTTGAAAGTGATGGTGCTAAAAGTTATGGGAATGAGAGGATTTTTTAGCTTCAGTATGTGGAGGTGAGTCAGAGGAAGGGTTATATGTAGGGATATGCAGCTTCGTGCAGAGTGTCGGAAAGATAGATTCAAGCTGGGTGGTCAGGTCTTGTTTGATTTCCTCCATTGAGGACTACATGGTTGTATTGATGCCGGCAACATTGGCATTGAGTTGTGTCACTTCTTGTTGGGTCTCAATGAGATTAGATTGCAAGGTATTGAAGCAAGATTCCAAGTCTTGGCTATGGGTATGGGACATGAGGATGAGGGAACCGAAAAGGGGCGAGTGGGGTCAAAACATTTTTCCAAAAAATGATATGTATGAATGTGATAAGGGCGAAGAGATGAATCCAATGGAATAGGTCTCAATTAATGGTGAAAAAGTTTCCAAACTTTTCTTTTGTTGTTTTAAACCTATGGAGTTATACTCCAGTCTGAAGAATATTGCAGTGATGAAATGCCCAAATGCTTAACTAGGAAGAAATGTATAGTGAGTTGGCAACTCGAACACATTTGCGCGACAATAGATATTGTCTATTTTAATTTGTTTATGTTTTTGTCCCCAAGGGTTAGGTATTCAAGGGTTCTACAGATAAGGGTTTTCCCTATGCTATAGCTTTCTGATATATAGATAAGGGTTCTCCAATAGTAGTACTCAGCCCAATCTCTCAGGGAACTAACCAAGGAGGATACACCATACCCTTAGTTGTACTACCTGACTACCTAGGTACTAGAGAGTATCTTCCCAAGTGTTGTTCTCGGTGGCACTATAGTAGTCAGGCGGTCGATCAGTTTATCTAAAGAGGGCTTCAGGTAATCTAGGTCGATTCGTACACAGGTGTTTTCTGATGCGCTACCACTTGAATGGGTACCAACAGAGGTTACAAGGGTGGCCAACAGATTTGCGCTTAAGTACTACTTGTATTTATGCATGTATGAATCCCTCAACCGCAGGTTTATGCGCGTAATGATAGATCTCTGTGGCTTAAAGACACCAGAATACATCTCTACCCTGGAAAAAAAATTACCCACAATTTTTGCTGAGGAAAGTGCTCTGATACCACTTGTAATATACCAGATATAAAAAGTATACATAACGGAAATAAAATGATAGAAATGGTAGAATAACAATAATATAACCAGAAAAATCACCATAATAACACCGAAATGATATAAGAATAACAACAGAAATAACACTTTGATTCTGAGAGCAATGTTCACAGACCTCTTCGAGGAGGCAACCTTCAGTTGAGCAGATCTCTATTACAGTAATATCCAAGCTAGGGTTCTCATACCCTCAACTCCTATTTATACTAAATATGTCTATCAAAAGAAGCATCTAGAGAAAAATCCTTCTAGAAGAGGAAGCTTCTATTAGGTCTTCTTACATTCAACTTATTCTATTTTATTGCAAGGCCTTATTAATATTGACCTTTATTACATCTGAATATATTGTTCTACCTATGCACGGGTTAGGACCCTAACAATATGGACACTAAGTTGAAGATATATACAACATTCTATCCACAAAAAAAGTGGGCAGAAAAAAGTAGTCAATGAGACTTTGGTTTAGCTTTTGAAGGGCTACAATCAAAATCATATGAAGACCTAGGATGTAAATCTAATCTACATACAAAACTCTTATAATATAGCAGTTCACACATCTACTGGTAAGTCACCTTTTTAAAATTGTTTTGGATATTTTCCACCATCATCATTGGATGTTGTATATGGACATCAAGAAGGAGTGGGGGAAGACCTCATAGGAGATGCATTGAGAGAAAAAAAAAATTGTTTAGAAAATTACGCAAATGCATTTGTAGGTATAGGAGATGATGAAGAAGTCACAACAAAAATACAAGTCCAAACATGATCAACATGGAACTAAGATGTCATTCAAAGTGGGTGATAGAATTTGGTTATAGTTGAATAAGGAAAGACTCTAGGGTCCTTGTAAGAAGATCCAGGATCTACGGTATAGAAATTTTGATATATTGGAGAAGGAGAGAGAAAATGAATACATGTTCAATTTACCCCCATACATGTGTTAGGCAGAAATATTGTCGTTTAATTCCATTGTATTACTTGCCCAACTATTTAATTTGTCAATCTGAGGTTCGTAGGCTTATGAAGCACACACACTATATATGCAGGACTGAAGTAAGAGTAATCTAATCTAAATTGTTGAAATGAAATTAATCTAGGAAAGCATCAAAAGACTAACTAGGAAAGCATGAAATTACATAAAGGAAAAACAATACAACATGTGAAGAGTTGAACAACAAATGACATATGTGAGCTCACATAATAAATCAATCTCAAATTATATTACAAGAGTCAAATGACAAAGCATGAAAGAATAACAATGAAAGAATCAAAGCTAAGAATCCCCTTCTCTTAATTACAAGACTAAA
>JASDQU010586919.1:0-21661 GCA_032191745.1 Picea mariana | reverse complement strand
GTCATAATTACAGATCCACTATTCTTTCAACTTATTCCTTCAAATCCTCCACTCATATCTTAAATAAGATATCCTATCAAAATCTCCATGATCTCCTCCTTTGAATATGCTTGAATGATTGTCCCAAATATTTTTCAAATCTTCAAAGCTTGAAGATGAAATTCGAATTTGAGGCTAGGTGGTAATATTTGACTTTGTTGAAATCCTCACATATGCATGCACACATCATCAAACTCATCCAACCTTGATATATAATGAAAATATGTCATTTTTCTAATATTTAATCATAAATTCACTTATAATATTGAAATGAATACAATGGAAAATAATAAGGAGAAACCCAAGTATATTTATGAAAATGGTATGACGGAAGGTTAATGGGACGATTAAATGTAAGGAATAATGAAGGGAAAGGTAGATGAAAATAGGACATTTCTAAGGCCCAACAACATGCACATTTACTCAGTGGTGAATGTGCATAATCTCAAACTCTATGAGCCTTCCATGTTGGATTAGGAGGAGGAGCAAGTCCTACCTTCCATTGAGGACTTAGCACTAGATTCTCAAGGAGAGTTGGAAGATGACATATTTTTGCAGAAGTAGTCTATAACTACAAGACATGCAAAACAAGACCTTTGGCAAATTGGGTTGAAATGACAACTTCTAGGAAAAGAAATGTGGTACTCTAGGGAGAAGCCATAGGAAACTTTTCCTCATATCATCCAGTAAACATTTTGTGGACTAAAATCCTCCACTAATGTGGAGATATGATCATGATTGGATCATTATATTATTTTTCATCTATTTTGACGCTTTCAGAGTGGAAAAAATTGGAGGAATCAACTTGCAGGTCTTTTTAATGGCAAGTTTCAGTTTGAAAAATTGGGGTTTGAAACCTTTTAAATCCATTTTTAGGAATCAAATGGTATTATTGGAGTCAATTATTTTTTCTCTAGCTAATACCCCTTGATTTTATTCTACACATCAATACCTTTTCAACGGTCCAAAAATTGCATCAATCAAAACTCGTATGCAAAAGTTATGCGTCCTACAAGTTGACCTACCCTGTTGACCACCATGGTACGAGTCGATGTCATGTCAACCCTGATTACTCATGCATATGAGAATAATGACATATATACTTTCAAGAAGACTCTATAAGGTCCAAAACCATATCACAATTGAGGGTTATGGAAGTCAAAACCCTACCCCTAGATGGATATCGGTAAATGTTAAATATTGAGCCACTAGGAGGAGAAGGCTTTCTATTATTTCACATTGTATTTGTTCCATAGTTGTACATATGATCCAGGTGGATATCAGTGGCCACCCACCTTTTCCAACTGGCTCAAAATATTTTTCTGGCAATTTTGGTAATTTACTATTTTTAGCAGTTTTTCAGGTTCTCAAACTTTCAGAGCCGTTTTGAGGCCCTAAACGACATATTTTGGGGAAAATAGGGAGAAACATGGGATTTCCTTAATGTTTCTCACACAAAATTTGTATTCCTCAAATATATCTTTCTAACAAGGTATTAAGTGTGTCAAACGGAGATCATATGCAAAAGTTACGACCCCGAGAAGTTGATGTACTGACTTACCCAAATGGGGCCCACATGACTTTTGGTGCTTCATCTCCTAGGGTTAGGTTTTTGGATGTCTAGGGTTTTTGACATTCCTGTTTATTGTAAAAATGCCTTTAGATCCTCATTGTAACCATATTCTTGCGAATGAGCGTAGTTGTCACATCTCTTCTCAGAGATAAGTCACAACCATTTCAACAAGCTTGTTTTCCTCTGCATTTTATAGTTTCAGCTTATTTACTTATTGAATAGAAAACCAGTTTTACTGTATCTCTATTATTTGTTTTAAGCACCTGTTAATAATATGTAGTCATTTTGTTCTGTTCATAAAATATGGATCAGTGGTATCAGAGGAGTCTTCTCCTTGTCATCTTAATGCATGTCCCCAATGAGGTCAGAGTACAAAGGGTTGGGTCTCGAGCTTATTTCTCTTGAGGGAAAAATATATCACATGCCCAAGCGACCTATCATGGAAGGATAAAAGAAATATGATGGGACAGGAGATCCTTTAAAAATGTTTCTTGAGGAATCCCTCACACAAAAAAGGAACAAGAAGATGGATAGTTTCGCACAAATCCTTTGGCGGCTACCAACAGGCGATGCATATTCTTCGAGTAGAGGTGTTGCCCCCTTCAAGGTACAAATAAACTTTGATATTCCTATATTTGAAGGTCAGATAGTTGAAGATGTTGTAGACAAGTGGTTGAATCTACTAGAAGGATATTTTTCTGTCCATAACTTTTCGAATAGAGAAAATATTACTTTTGCACTCCTCAAAGCCATTCCCCATGTCAAAGATTGGTGGGAAACTTTCCATGAGAAAAAGGAAATAGAGGAACCCTCATTATTTATAGTCATGACCATCTGGGAATCCTTTAGGGATTCTATTAAGGAACAATACTACTTTTTCAGAATTTATGACGACTTGTATACCAAATGGACCACACTGCAGTAAGAAAGAGACAAAGCATTTCCAGATTTCACAAATATATTCCATACCTTGCGCACGAAGATGGGTATCAAATATTCAGAATGACATATGGTTCTCAAGCATCATGGTTCTTTGCATAGATACATCTATACTGAAATGGAATTTCTGGACATCTCATCCTTGGGCGTGGCCTATAGATATGCCGTCAAATCGAGCAAAAGCTCAAACAAAAGACACGGCAATTCGGGCATGGGAACCCCTCACAACAAAAACCAAGAAAGGGTGGCCCCAACTCACAGAACAAAGGATAGAGAAAACATGGACATTATTAGGACAACCATTCCAAGACGCAAGCAAAGAAGGACACCAGAAAGACAAAGAAAGATACTGGGAGGTGGTGCGACTTGCATAAGATCCCTTGGCATAACACTGTTGAATTATTCTCAAAGAAGTAACTGGTGGCCGAAGTGAAATCCTACGAATCAGATGCGGGTTCTGACTCTGAGTCAAAACTAGAAAGGGGAAGACAAATCATTGACATGGAACCTAGTGCCACCGTTTCTACCACCAAGCTCCAGCCTAGTGAACCAGATGAGCCAAAATAAGGAGAGCACCTCTTCCATTCATAGATGTGGGTAAAAGGCACCCCGCTACACTTCATCATTGATAGCGGTAGTCAGAAGAACCTCATCTCTGCATAGGTTGTCAAGCAACTGGACCTACCAATAAAGCTGCACCCACAACCCTACACCATTGGATGGCTCCACCAAGGAAGTGATATACGTGTCAGCCAATAGTGTCGAATGTTGTATGGAATAAAGCCCTTCAAAGATGAGGTATTGTGTGATGTTGCTCCTCTCGAAGTTTGTAATGTTCTTTTGGTCCAACCTTATTTATGGAAACATCATGTTGTATATGAGTCTAGGCCTCGTAGTGTTATTATTACTTTGAACAAGAAATTGTACAGGATACCCGAGGTAGTCCCATCTAATGCTATTTTCTTGATCTCTGCTAAGAAATGTAGTAAGGTCATCTCTTAGATGGGGAAGCTTGTATTCTTCATGATTCCCTCTCAGAATGAGAGAAAGATCACATCCACATCCAGGGTCTCTATAGCTGAACTCTTTACACAACAAAAGCAAGTAGAAAAGGTTGTGGAAGAATACTCGGATTTCTTCTCCTCACCTACCGGGGTACCTCTACACTGCCAAGTCAAGCACCCCACCGATATGATCCTTGACGCACTGTTGTCCCTAATGAGCCAGTCTATCGTCGCTCTCTATTATAGAATGAGGAGATCAAGTGACAGATCTAAGAAATTCTCCACAAGGGGCACATCCATCCCAGCTCATCACCTTGCAGGAGCCTAATCATGCTGGTACAGAAGAAATATGGAACTTGGTGACTCTGCATTGATTACCGGGCTCTAAATAAAATCATAGTCAAAAAATGGTACCTAATTCCCCAAATCGACGACCTCCTTGATCAACTCACGGGGGCCAAATACTTCAGTAAGATTGATATGAAGTCTAGCTACCACTAGGTCTCAATAGAATAGACAAATGTATGGAAGACCTCCTTCAAGTCAAAGGAAGGCCTTTTTGAATGGCTTTTCATGCCCTTTGGTTTGACAAATTCTCCAGCCACTTTCATGAGAATTATGGATGATATCCTGTGACCATTCACCAATACTTTTGTAGTGGTGTATATGGATGACATTCTCATTTACAACAATATTTGGGTCGAACACTTGCAGCATATTCAACAAGTTTTGCACACCCTGTGCAAGCACAAGCTATATGCCAACTTGGAAAAATGATCCTTCGGCGTGGACAAGCTCCATTACCTAGGATACATCATTGATTAGCATGGAATACATGTGCATCCAGCTAAGATCCATGTCATCTGTGACTTTCCAGCCCGAACCACACTCACTAATCTTCAAAGCTTCTTGGGCCATGCCAATTTCTACCACAGGTTCGTGTTGGGATTATCCCATATTGCATGGGCCCTCAACCAAATAACCAAGGGTGGTAGTAAGGAAAAATTTGTGTGGGGATGGTCCTAACAAAAAACATTCGATGATTTGAAGCAACCCTTGTGCTCAACCCCAATACTTTCACTACCAGACCTGCAACATGCCTTTGAGATCGAGACAGATGCTTTAGACTATGTGGTAGGTGTCATTCTCACTCGACATGGACACCCCATGGCCTATCATAGTGATACACTGTCAGATGTTGTCCATAAGTAACCTACTTTATGACAAAGAAATGTACTCCAATGTGCAAGCCTACCGCTAGTGGAGACATTAAATTTTTGGGAAGGAGACAATCATCCAAATTGATCATAAGCCACTGCAATTCATGCAGACACAAGGAAAATTGTAGAATGACCACCATCAAAAGTGGTCCACATACTTACAACAGTTCTACCTCATCATCAAGTATAACACAAGAAACACCAACCGTGTCGATGATTTCCTCAGTAGACCACCAGTCACAACGCTCACTGCGATGATAGACTCTTGCAACCATGAGACCTCTGGATGGCCCCAACTCTATGAGATAGACCTGGACTTTGTCACCACCTACCAAATGTTGGGTGAAAACGTAGTTTTCGATAATTTCCATCTTTAGGATGGGTTTCTGTGTCATCTGGGCCATATCTGTGATCCATCAAGTGAGTGAAAGAAGATGATCTAGGAATCCCATGACAGTTGGGTGGCAGGACACTTCAGCATCAAAACTATAGTGGCAATGCTATAGAAACATTTCTACTAGATGAAACTTCGAGAGGAGGTCAACAAGTATATTAGGTCTTGCACTACCTACGCTATTGCAAAATCGACCACTAAGAAATAGGGCTTGTACACCCCTCTTGCTACTCCTAGCAAGCCATGGGAATCCATCTCAAGGGAATACATGTTAGGCCTCATGTCCACCAAGCGGGGAAATGAATGTGTTTTGTGGCTGTTGATCACTTTTCTAAGATGGCAATTATGGTTGCTTGCAAGAAGAGCATCACAGCAAAGGCCACTGCCAAGATATTCTTTGAATGTGTTTGGGTACATTTTGGAATCCCATAAACCATTGTCTCATATCGAGACAGTCGATTTCTCAGCACACTTTGGTTGAGCCTCTGGTCACTGCTGGACACCAAGCTCACCAAATCCACGGCCTTCCACCCCTAGACAAATGGCCAAACCAAGGTCGTAAATTAAATGATTATGCATATCCTTCACATATATAATTCCAAGCACCCTTACACATGGGATGAGAGCCTTCCCTATGTCCAACATAGCTACAACTGAGCCCTGTATAGCTCAATCGACCATAACCCATTTCAGGTGGGGTTGGGATTCCAACCATTGGGTCCCATAGATGTTGCACTTCCCCTTGCGGTCACCTTGATTGACTCATCTCCTGCTCCAACTGAAGCTAACAAAGACACCCGGTTCATTGAGTGGATCCAACACATCTGCCAATAGGTTCAAGATATCCTACAAAAGTCTAATGACAAGTACAAGCAATGCCATGATCAACACCGGGTGCCACATAAGTTTCAGGTGGGCGACAAAGTTTGGTTGCAATTGCAGAAAGAACGCCTTACAGGACCCCATCGGAAGCTTCTCCCACTCCATTGTGGGTCGTAAAACATCACTAAGGTCATGGGGGATAATTATTTTGATCTCAACATTCCTCCTTTCCTTGGCCTGCACCTAGTGTTTAATGTGGATCTCCTTTGCCCTTATTTCCCACCATTATTGGACACCTCAGAAGTAGCAGAACAGTTGACACCAATAGAGCTCAACCCCGACTACATACAATAGGCATCCAATGATCAAATTGTGGAAACACGGATCAAGGGCACTCGACAATGAAGGATCCAGCTTTATCGAGTTGTCAAAGGAGGGAATCTCCTGCACCAAGACAAGTGGCTCACTCGGGGCCAAATTCAGTAGAAATTTCCTCATCTTATGGGGGAACTCAACGCAATGAAGACCGTTGCTTCCTAAGGATGGAGGATTGATCCAGGTGGATATCGGTGGCCACCCACCTTTTCCAACTGTCTCAAAATATCTTTCTAGCAATTTTGGTAATTTACTATTTTTAGCAGTTTTTCGGGTTGTGAAACTTCCAAAGTCGTTTTGAGGCCCTAAACGATGTTTTTTGGGAAAATGGGGAGCAACCTGGGATTTTCTTCAATGTTTCTCACATAAAAGTTGTAGTTCTCAGACAGATATTTCTAACGAGGTATTGAGCGTGTCAAACGAAGATCGTATGCAAAAGTTACGACCCCGAGAAGTTGATGTATTGACTTACCCAAACAGGGCCCACATGACTTTTGGCGCTTCATCTCCCAGGGTTAGGTTTTTGGCTGTCTAGGATTTTTGAAATTCTTGTTTATTGTAAAAATTCCTTAAGAGCCTCATTATAACCATATTCTTATGAATGAGTGCAACCATCACATCTCTTCTCATAGATAAGCCACCACAATTCCAATAAGCTTGTTTTTCACTGCATTTTACAGTTTCAGCTTATTTACTTATTGAATATACAACCAGTTTTATTGTATCTTTGTTATTTGTGTGAAGCACCTGTTAATAATCTGTAGTCATTTCATTATGCTTATAAAATCCGGATCAACAAAGAACATAGGAGTGTTATTTTGAGACCATAATAGAGGATGAGAGATTATGTAGCAACCATACAAACCATAGTGTCAAAGGAAACTCCATAGAGAGTGCCTCTTTCTTTGTACTTGTATTTGAACAAAAAAGATCTGAGTGACTTCACCTTCTAGTTTGGTTTTCTCCCATATTGGGCTTCCGAGGTTATATCTTGTTTTTATTTGATGATGGTGTGTGAGTATTTATTTCTTTTCTCTATTTTTTGCATTTCAACTATTCATACATTTTAAGCAGAAAAACTAGTAATTAAAGAGTCTACGATCTAAAGGAAATTAACCTTCACGGTAAAGATTCTAGTAATTTATTAGATATATTGTGATGATATATCTAGTGGAATATCCATGATAGTTTATAGATCAGATATCAACAACCTAGAAATAAATAGAAAACTTACATTTTCTAGGTAGGCTAACTAAGATCTAATCTCGAACTTTTAAATTTTTCATTTTTTTTTTTAAATTTCATTCGTGTTTAATTGTAGTTGTGGTGAAGTTTCTTGTAGGCAAAAAAACAAGGTTTTGTTGGTGAGCAAACACTTCAAGGAAAAATAAAAACCTCCTTTGTCATAACATTTGTTATTTATTTTTCATTAGCTCACTTGGTTGAAAGTTACTTTATTAAATAAAAAATATTGATTTCAAACTTTTCTTTTCATTAATCCACTTGTTGAAAAACATCATGCAACTTTATGTTAGCTTACAATTTTATCATAAAGTCCATTTCACTTCAATTACAAAAGTGAATCATTATAATGTAACTTTAATGTCTTTTTAAGTCAGTTTTTGGATGCAACTTTAATTTATAAAATGTCTTCATTGTAAAAGTGATTCTCCCTTATTTCATAAAAGTGGGTAACTTCATGTAAAAATAAATTATTTGTAAAAGTGAGCTTATAGACAAATAATGGAAAAGAAAGGGCAATTGTTTTTTTACTCAAGAACCTCATTGTTCATCCCTCACCATGTGGGCCAAACTATAATTTCCATGTAGAAATTGGGTTATATTTTATTCTTTCTTTAAAGGGGCATAACTTTGACACCCGAAGTCCATTTTTAGTGCCACGTTTTTTTAAATTGTCTGTTTTTCAAGGGCTTTCCATCAAGATAGTCAATTTATACTTTTGAAGCCATTTTACATGTATATTTTAATGTGGTTAGTCCAAGTGATATTTTTCTTACTAGTTCAAACTACTTCTCATGAAAATCCTATATGGAGGATGTATTATGAAGTAAAGGGATTTACTAGATTACCTTGGGAAAATAAATTGCTCCCAGTTATGCCCTGAAAAAGCCAAATCGGATAAGAAAAATGATGAAGCACATGGATTAATCAAAACATCCATCTCTAGTGATTTACAATTTCACCTTAAGTAGTTCACATACTATATGATGCTTGGAAAAAGATGACAACCATATTTGGTAAACATAATGAGATTCGATCCCACCAACTTGAAAACCAATTTATTTCTTTAAACCCCTATGATTTCTCTTACATTGAATATTATCTATCTAAGTTCAAAACATTCAAACTTTTACTTAAATACTATAACATAGAAAAGTCTAAAGATGATTGATATTTGTTACTTTTACTATGCTTGGTAGTGCAAATTTTTTTTTGTATCTACTTTTCACTCCACTAGAGAAGCTCTAGGGATGCTCACACACTACCCATTCTTGAATTTTTTTATGAAAATTTGATTAGAGAGAAAGATAATCTCTTTCGTCTTGAAGTGATGAGAATTACAAGTACATATAACAAAGTCTTAATGGCCCAAAAAAAGGATAAAACCAAGCATTAAAAAAGAAACATCCTTTTGACAATAAGAAAAAAAGAGTCGGAAACCCTTTTAGGAAGCTTCTACTACCAATGGTGAAAATGGAATGAAATCAAAAAGTAAAAATGTTGAGTGTCATTGCAATTTTGTGGGAAAAAATGATCATCTAGAGTCTAAATGTTTTAAGAATATGGAAGCCTTAGAAGAAACAATAAAGAAGCACATCATCAATCCTGATTCTTCTTCTTCTTCTAACACTTCTTCTCATGGACATGCACTTTCTTCTTCTATTTTTTCCTTCAATGCAACATCTACTTATTATTCTAGTGAGTGGCTTATTTATTACGGAGCATATTATCATGTGGCTAAGGATAAATCCATTTTTTCTACTCTTAATGAATGTAACATCAAACAAATATTTGTTGGTGATGATACATCTCTTAGTATTGTAGGATTTGGAATAGTTCAACTAGATCATGGCCTTTTTAATGATGTATTGTGTGTTCCAAGTCTCTCCTAGAATATTCTATAGACTATCAGTATATCAAATCACTCATTAATTTGAAGGTAAAATAGTATGTTTTTCACCTCACCAAGTTGTAATAAAGGATTTAAAAGATCTTAAGCATGTCCTAGAAACTACAATTGTTGATGATATTACTAGGTTGTGCAGATTTGACAACTTTAGGTCATCATATTTTTTATCAAATTTATTTCTCATAGTGATGACTTGACAAACTTTGGCATGAGTGATTTGATCATCTAAACTATCACTCATTACAACAACTATGTAATCAAAATATGGTGATTGGTATTCCTCTCATTTCTTATAGAGATGGTGTTTATGCCAATTGTGTTATCAACATACATCATTAGGACAATTTTGACAAATGTGCCTCTTGGCATACCTTAGCCCCATTTCATCTTGTTCATAGTATTTTGTGTGGTCCTCTTCCTTATCCTTTTTTATTTGGGTTTGGGTACTTCTTAACTTTCATTAAGGACTTCTCCAAACACACTTGAGTTTATTTCTTAAAACTTAA
The DNA here is from genome assembly GCA_032191745.1 of Picea mariana. Lineage (NCBI taxonomy): Eukaryota > Viridiplantae > Streptophyta > Pinopsida > Pinales > Pinaceae > Picea > Picea mariana. Next base: position 11,638 of record JASDQU010586919.1, on the reverse strand, counting down.
GAGTGAATTTTTTGACAAGCTTTTGGCCTTCCTTGTAGAAAAAAAATATGCACATCAACTACTGAGGTTAAGAATACATAATGGAGGAAAATATGTTAACAACAAATTTACAGCTTACTACACTTCACAAGGCATTAAAATGCAATATACTACTACATATAAACCACAAAAAAATGGTGTTGTTGAGAAAAAAAATCACACATGAAAGGAAATTGAAAATTGTATAGTTCAATATAAGGGATTAAGTCCTCATTTTTTGGTGGAAGCCATTAATTGTACCAATTACATAGTCAAATGCACTCCTAAAAAGGATTTTAAAAATATAACACCAAAAGAAACATGGAGAAAAATTAAACCAAAAGTCATCCACTTCCATGTGTTTGACAGTGAAGCATGGGCTCACATTCCTAGTGAGAAATGGAAATCTTTATAGCCTAAAAGTGAGAAGTGCATTTTATTTTATATTGTGAAGATGTAAAAGGTTGTAGACTTCTTCAACCTCATTCCAATGAAATTATTATTAGGAAAGATGTTAAGTTTTATGAAATTATCTCATCCTATGAGCCTAATTTGACATTTGTGCCATCTTTGGTATATGTGTCTAACTTTTATTCCCAAATTTTCTATTAATGATCCTACTATGGTTTCTTATTAAAATGATGACAAGAGGATGAAAATCCACCTTATCCTTCCCACCCTCCTTTAGTTGGGTCCATTGAGCATGGACCTACACTAGCACCACAACTTTACAGATGGGTCCATATAACATGAGAAGCAACTGGTGATGTTGTGAATGATCATACGATCAACATTGTACACTCATCCAAGAGGATATAAGGAATGCTCAAGGAGGTGTAGAAGGATTCAAAACACTCAAAAAGGTCCCAAGGGATCCATAAATGCTAAAAAAATGATCGTTTCAAATTCTCTTGAAAATGACATCAATGCGTAGAGATTGTCATCATCTTTCCAATAGCACAAATGACAAGTCAAATGGAGTTTTTATGAAAATTTATTAGCAATCAAAGTTCAAGTCAAATAAGTCAAAGTCAAAGGGGTAAAAGGGTGACACATGTCACCACTACAAGGATGACATGTGGCACAACCGTACAAATGATGTGTCCACAGTCCAAGATGCCATGTGGACTAATTGTACAGTGACTGGGTGGATGAGTTGGCAACTAACTAGGCAAGGTACAATCTAGGTGGACAAGTCACATGTTGACATGTGGCAAGGTTCATCCAATGAGAGGATGACACATGAAATCCCCCCATTGGCCTATATTGGTATGGCTATGTAAAATTATGGGGTCAACGGGGGTCAAAACCACGATTTCGATAACCTCCCAAAGGTCTAACATAACCTACATTACCAATGCACCATACAATGAGTATTAACCTATGTATGAAAAAATTTATATTTGAATTTGTATTGGAGTTTCATTGGGAGGAAAAAGGAATGAGGGATTAATCCCTTGACCCTAGCCTTTGGTTCGTTGTACACCATATAACTCTATTATATTCATGGGAGGGGATTACCAAATATGTGATGGTTTTAAAACAATACACCATATACATAATATATGTTTATAATATAACCATATAACCAACCAACAGATATGCCAAGAGAGGTTCATGGGGAATAGAACCCCCGACCTCTGCTAAAATTATCCAACACCCTAACCACTAGGACAACAGTTGTGCCTATTTCAGGATGCCTCTATATTTAGTTTTAAGTTGCCAAAATGTGTGGATGGAGGTTGGAGGGCCCGTGCCTATATATGGGCATGGATCCCAACACTTTGTGCATTCCTAGGTATGCATGGATCTCGAGGTGGCACAATTTTCAATGTAGAGTAAATATTTTGAGGTCATACATATGTCTCTATTTGCATGATAAGGAGATAGGTATGGTTGTCTTGTAAAGCATGCCATGAGATATATTGATGGAATATAGGCAACTTTATACTCATTTTTCATGATTTTTTGCAAGGATCATGAATTTGAGGTCTATTTTGTGAATTGAGGTAATTTGTAAAACTATTATCTCAATTTTCCATTAATGAGCATTTAACACATTGTTTTTCATGCCGAAGAGGGTGAAATTGAGCCAGTTCAGAATTTGGTGAACTTTATAGTCAAAATTCTCATAATTTTGCAATGATTTCATTGATGAACTTATTTTGTTGTTTTGATTAATGGAGTTAAAGAGAGTCCATTAAAATGGCTATTTGAAAGCATATTGTAATGTAATTTGGTCTTTTGAGATGATGGAGAACAATCATGGTATCTAAAGGGACTTTGAAGATGAAGTGATGCATGTCATCTACATATGGTTATTATTATTTTTTTTTGTGTCATCTCACTATTCTACAAGTTAATCATCAGTTTACGAGTTTTTGGGTAAAGAGAACATCATCACAATTGTGAAAAACACCTCAATATGACTAGTAAATTATTCTATATCAAGTTAGATACTGCATGTATATACTTAAAATAATAAGTGGTGTCTAAGGATTTTTGGATCAAGTGGTATCAGAGCTAGTTTTGACATACATTTACAAGTTGTTGATGTGACATGAGATCCAATAGTTGAGTTGGTTAATATTTTGAAGGCTCTTATCAAGAGGACAAGATGAGTAAAGTTCTCATGAATTTGAGGCTTTAAAAGAACATTAATCAACAAATTCAGAAGGAGAATTATGAGTTAAGAATATAGTTGCAATCTCTTGAGGAAGAGAATTTGAGGCTGCAAGATCGATTGTTATGTCATGAGGAATTCCACAAGGGTATTTTTCATGAGTTAGAAAGAAAGTTGCAAGTTAGGAATTAAGTATTGGCACCGTCAGTACCAATCTATGAAGATTGGCAGGATGAGAATGTAAAGTCTCCAATGCAAAAGGGACTGCCTCTTTCAAAAGGCATGATCGATAAAGATAATTTCTCATATTATTATTTTTCCCACCGAGATGGAGAATTATCAAGGATAGTTGAAGCAAGGAGAATTCCAGATGAACAATTCCTACGTAAACAGTTGGCCTTACCTTCCAGTCCAGAGAAAGGTAACATGTGTAACACATCTCTAGAGGAAGATGTGCATGCTAAAGGAGAAAGAATGAAGACTTTCCCCACCAGTAAATGGTCTAGATATCTATGTTCTTCCTATGGAACTACCAAACATGATCTGGGTAAGTTTCAAAGGATACATTTTGTGCAAGTAAAGCTCTCCAAGAAGAAGGAAGATCATTTCTCCAAGCAAAGGAAAAAGGGGAATGATAAGAAGGGATCGTGGAACAAGAAACTCTGCTCTTATTGTGGTAAGAGTGGACATGATATAGAGAAGTGTTGGACACTTTACCTGCACTTATGTTTGAAGCATAACATGAAAGATGTAAAGACACTTGCAAGAAGACAAGCAACATCTCCAGATGAAGTCAATGGTATTACAACTGAAAGGCTCGGTAAATAATAATTCTTGATGGTTGGTATTGGAAAAGTGATATATGAATACATCGAAGAATGGTTCATGGAAAGTGGCTCATCTCACTACATGATCGGGATGAGATCAATATTCTTGAATTTTACATAATTTGACACAAATTTCTATATGGGATTTGGAACCAACACCATAAAAGCAATAAGAGGGTATGGATATGTAAGATTCTAGCTTGATTCGAGAGAATTTCTAGGAATAGAACATATGTTATGTGTTTCATAATTTAAGGTAAACCTACTCTCAGTTGCGACATTTGAGGATGAAGACTATGCAGTCACATTCCAAAATGGTCAGGTACTTGTGTATTTAACAAAAGTTTCTCCATACACAACAATAGTGCTTGGTATTCAGAAAGAGAGGTTATATAGGTTACTAGGAAGACCTATATTTTGGTCTAATGGTTACTTGGATTCCGCATCAGATTCAATGTCAAATTCAGAAAATCAGCATCATAGGAAATGTTAGAGGTCGAAATTTGTGAGACTCCTCCCAATACAATGGGAAGAATGATTCCATAAGTAAAAAATCTAAAATTTTCATGTAAATATGTATATTTTTAAATGTAATATGCATATGTGTATATCTCCTGAAGTTTATTAGAAGGCTTGTAAGCCACTCATTGTAAATTATAAGAGTGAGAGCGACTCTATAAAAATTCTATATTGAAACCTTATATGAGTGAGAGGGATTTTGTAAGATAGTTTCTATATTTCCACCTTATATGATGTTGAGAGTGAGAGGAATCACATTAAGGATATTTCTATATAGCCACCTATACATATTTTTCTACAGTGAGAGGAATCTCATTATAAATATTTTTAAGCCTTTACACAACAATATGGACAATTATGTTTTCTTGTAATCAACTAAAGGGATACATATGGATAGAATTGTCTAAGACAACATTCTTGATTCTAAATAACTGAAAGTGAAGGAACAAAATGATGCAGGAAGTTGGAGCATCTATATTAGGAGCGAAAGAGCATTGAAGTAATGAAAAAAATTCTAGAGATGGTAAAGAAGAAATATTCCTCTTTAGAGAGTAAGAGGCATAAAAGTGCATTCTATAAGCATCTTTTAAAATACAATGTCATGTTCATGTGGATGTACAACTTGAACAGAAGCAAGCAAGACAAGTATAGATGATAATAATATAGTAGAGTTGTTCTTCAAGGCAAGAGAGGCAATGGACATAGAATTCATTCATAGTCTCTTATGGATACATCAACAATACATGAACAATGAGTCCAAAAGGGTAAGGAGTAGATCAACATTCCACTTGGTTTCATATTGGCTGAGATAGATGATCTTCAACAAAAGGAGATGGGAGTGTATTTTGAAATACATAATACAATTATTGCAGAGATTCTGTGAACATGAATTTTGTTGTCAATAAATCTATGAACTAGAACTAGAGCTATTATTGATAGTGTCATAGGCCAGAGTTAGAACCATACTCTAAAAAGATAGACAAAAGTACACTAATCTAATTCCTAAGATCGAAGACTCAATATGAAGACTAAATTCCAAAATATTCAACAAGATGGAAGAGTGAATTATCATAACTAAGGTTTTGAGTATCTATACTTTTGGAGGTCCAAACATTCTATAGTGGGAAGGTGTGATCCCGGAGGATCTAAGGAACACTCATAGAGGTCCCAGGGTATCCATAAATGCTCAAAATTTGATCGTTTCAAATTCTCTCTAAAATGAAAACAATGTGTAGAGCGTGTTGTGAGCTTTCCAACGATGCAAACAACAAGTAAAATAGAGTTCGTATGAAAAGTTATAAGTGGTCAAAGTTCAATTCAAATAGGTCAAAGTCAAAGTCAAATTCAAAGGGTTAAAAGGGTGACACGTGGCATGAACATATAGATGACGTGGCCACACCCCAAGATTCCACGTGGACTAATCGTACAATGACTGGGAAGATGAGTTGGCAATTGACTGTGCATGGTACAATCTAGGTGGACAAGTCGCATGTTGACATGTGGCAAGGGTTATCCAATGAGAGGATTCCATGTGGTAGCCCCCCAATGGCCTATATTGGTATGGTTATGTAAAATTATGGGGTCGATGGGGGTCAAATCCATGACCTCCATAACCTCCCAAAGGTCTAACATATCCTCCATTACCAACACACCATACAATGAGTCTTAACATACATATGGAAAATATTATATTTGAATTTGTATTGGGGTTTGATTGGGTGGAAAAAGGGTCAAGGGATTAAGCCCTTGACCCTATCCTTTGGTTCGTCGTACACCATTTAACTCTGCTATATATGTGGGAGGGGCTTAACAAATATGCGATGAGTTTGAAACAATATACCATATACATAGTATATGGTTATACTATAACCATATAACCAACCAACTGATATGCTAAGAAAGGATCATGGGAAATAGAACCCCTGACCTCTGCTAAAATTAGCTAACACCCTAACCACTAGGCCAATAGTCCCTCATATTTTAGGATGCCTCTATATTTAGTTTTAAGTTGCCAAAATGTGTGGATGGAGGTTGGAGGGCCTAGGCCTATATATAGGCATGGATCCCAACACTTCACGCATTCTTAAGTATGCACAGATCCCGAGGTGAAACATTTTTCAATGCAAGGTATGAATTTTGAGGTTGTACGAATGTCTCTATTTTCATGCTAAGAAGATGCCAAGTATGGTTTTCTCGTAAAGCATGCCATGAGGTATATTGACGAAACATAGGCAACTTTATACTCATTTTTCATGATTTTGATTAAGGATCATGAATTTGAGGTCTATTTTTTTATTTCGGGTCATTTGTAAAATTATTATATCAATTTTCCATTAATGATCATTTAGCACATTATTTTACATGTCGAAAAGGGCGAAATTGAGCTAGTTCAGAATTTGGTCGTATTTATAGTCAAATTTCTCAGAATTTCACAAGGATTTCAATGATGAACTTATTTCTTGGTTTTGAGTAATGGGATTAAATAGAGTACATCAAAATGGATATTTCCAAGCATATTGTAATGTACTTTGGTCTTTTTAGATGATGGAGAACAACCATGCTATCTAAAGGGACTTTGAAGATGAAGTGTTGTATGTCATATACATATGTATTTTGAGTTATTTTATTTTGTAATGTATCATCTCACTATTCTGCAAGTTAATCATCAGTTTATGAGTTTTTGGGTAAAGAGCACATCATCAAAATTTTGAAAATCACCTCAATACGACCAATAAATTATTTTGGCTCAAGTTAGATACTGCATGTATATACTTAAAAGAATAAGTGGTGTCTAAGGATTTTTGGATCATACACTTTCATAGCTCCAGTGAAATTCCTCTCTTTTGACTCAAGTTTCATAGCTTCATGATCCAGAAACATTTGCATAAGTTTCTAGCCATCCATATAGGGACACAACAATGAATGAAGAATATCATTCCTAAATGGAAAATGATACTTGGGATCTTATGTGTCTTCTAAAAGGAAGAAAACTTGCTAAATGTAAATGGCTATGTAAAATTAAGTATGCATCAAATGGAAGTGTTGAAATACATAAGGATCGATCAGTTTCTGAGTTATTTTCTCAAGTTGAATGGATTGACTATAATTAAACATTCCCCCCCATAGCCAAAATGAATTCCCTCCACTTTGTTCTACCCCTTGCCACCTCACATAAATGGGAGGTCCATCAAATGGATGTTAAATACACCTTTTTTCATGAGGATTTGAAAGAATAAATTTACATGGAATAACCTCCTAACTATGTTTATAATGACTCCATCCTTATTTACCACCTCAAGAAATATCTTTATGATGTAAAGAAAGATCCTTAGGCTTGGTATGCTAAAATGGATAACTTTTTCTTACACTAAATTTTCTAAATGTCATTATAATCCCAATGAAAGAGAGTAGGAAATCATCTCATAATACTTGTTCTTTATTTTGATGACCTTATTCTCACTGGTAGTGACCCCTAAATTTTAAACCATGTGAAATCCATCCTTAAAAAGAATTTTGAAATGACATACTTACACTATTTGCATTATTTTATTGGCCCCCAAGTACTATAAACCAAGGAAGGAATTTCCATTTTCCAATCTAAGTATGCATGTGACCTTCTTCATCACTTTCACATGGAAAATTGTAAACCAACCCCATCTCCCTTCTAGTTTGGAGTCAAAATTGCCGCCACCTATACTACAGTTGAAGTAGATGTTACTTTGTATGGTCAATTAGTTGGTAGCCTTTTATGTTTGACTCATACCTATCCTGATATTTAGTTTGTTGTTTGTTTTATTTCCCAGTATATGCAAACATCCCACGAGATCCTTAAAAAATAAGAAAAAAAAATACTTTGGTATATCAAGGGTACAATTTAGTTTGGGATACATTACAATTCAAAGGGGACTCCTTTATTAGTTGGTTTCACTGATTTCGATTGAGCTATCAACCCTAGTGATCGAAATTATACTGCATGTTATGTTTTTGGTCTTCGCTCTGGACCTATCACTTGGGCTTGTAAGAAATAATAAGATATTTCTCTTTCTTCAATAGAAGAAAAGTATCGAGCAATAGTTAATGCAAGTCAATAATCCTTTTGTCTTTGATAGATCCTTTAAGAGTTTTGGATTCTAGCAACAACATCCAACCACACTTTTATGTGACAATGAGAGTGCCATCAAGCTCACCAAAGATCCAATTCAACATTAGTGTAACAAACACATTGAGCTACACATGCATTTCACCAAGAATATTATTCAAGATCACATTCTCAAAGTGATCTTTTTCCCTATAGATGCTCAAGTTGAAGACATTTTCATAAAGTTTCTTACAAAAAAATTTTCCAAACTTCGATCTATGTCAGGATTTCATACAGTTGTCATTAAGGGGGGATAAGATTTAATGCCTCATTTCCTCTCTTATTGTGTCACATTTGTAAATCCTTCAATCATATCCCAAGTTATTCTTAAGGGGGAATGTTAGGATATTTAGACACTTAGGAGTTAGTTAAGATCAACTTGGTTTAATGTGTCTTTAGGTAAAGTGTGTTTCCTTAGTATGCATTTGTATTTATGTAATCCAATGATCACGACATGTTCTAGGAACAAATTGATGTGACAGTACATATTCTTTTCGATACTAACAACTATATTTATCTGTGGATTAATACCCAATTGGTTCTTGATCTCTATTTAAAAAGAGTGGATCAATTGTGAGATACTCATATGTAAGATTATTTTATTTTTCATTAATATATTGCCTCAAGTGGTTGTGTTGATTAGGGTCATGGATTGTTTCCCTTTTGAGGGTTTTAACCACATAATACATTGGTGCAATAATATTTGATATGTTTTTGTGAACAATTTCTTAAGGTGTTCAACCTGTGTGAAAATACTATGTTTGTTGAACATAAAGATCCAATAACCTAAGCCCAGGGGATGATGTGGAAAAATAAATGGGAGCCTTGAAGAGACTAGTTGATACATCAACTTCTGGGGGCCACAAGTTTCACATACAAACTTCATTTGAGGAATTTCTTGGACCATTAAAAAGCTTATTATATTCTCTATTTGTTTGGTATACCCCATAATTTGTGATTGAGGGCAGTGTCAACTACTAAAAATGCATGGGAAATGCCTGAAATACACTTGAAGCGAAACACATACAAAATTGTATTAGAACTCCCAACATGTAGAATCATTTTGAACCATGAAGGAGGTGGGTGGCTATCAATATCCATGTGAATCATAAAAAAAAACATGATACAAAAGATAGAAAACAAAATTAATATAAAAAATAAAGTTTTTCTTTAAAAACACAAAAAATAAGACTATCTAAATGTTAAATTATCAACCAAAATATTAAACTAAGATAAAAACCAAAAACAACATGTATATCAATTTCATTTGCAAAGAGCATAATTTCTTACCAATGAATATTATGGAGAGGTGGGAGGGCGGGAAGCAATGGCTTTTTTTGTAAATAAAAAGTTGTATTTCCTTAAATCGTTAGCAAACCAATTGATCCAAGTGGATATTGGTGGCCACCCACCTATTCCACTGGCTCGAAAAACAATTTTCCACCTTAGCATTGTTTCGAGTCCCAAACTTCCGGAGCTGTTTTGAGGCCCTAAACAACGTTTTTTGGGATTTGGGGCCCAAGCAATTGCCAAAGGCACCGGCCTGGACCAGTTGAAATTTTTTTCTTCTCGGTTAGATGTTAAGCCCTAAATAGTGGCTCATTATACCTTAATTGGGACATATTACATTAGTAATTTTATTTTATTTATGTCTGCTTTAGTCTATTAGTTGTAATTTTACCTCCTAGTCTCCTATATATAACAAGGAGACATTTTCATTTGGAATCATCTTGTATTTGGACATTTATGTGGGGTATAAGGAGGTTTCCCCCTTGAAGAGGCTTATTACCTGAAATTATCTCTTTTTCAAGGCGTTGAGTACTTATTTTGAGGTTTTTCTATGCTATATTGATATTTGGTTCCTAACATATTGTATTAGAGCTCAAGGTCTTGGGGTTTTTCTACTACATCTAAGACACCTTGGAATTTTTGCTATAACTTATTTTCTACAACATTTCAGAAGAAATGACTTGGAGGATATTTATAGGAATGGATCAAGGTACGTTGGGTTAAAAGTTTAGCTCCTGAGGCCTTATAATTTCGGAGATAAAGCTTGTGTAAGATAGGGTTCTGGAATCATCCTGAATTGAGTCATTGTGGAATTTTCACTATAAATGTTTTTCTGTAATGTTTCAGACCTTGAAATCTTGAGGCTATTCATAGAAATTAGTAAGGTATCTGTGGTAAAAATTTCATCTTCTGGGTCATCTTAAATTTGTAGATACACCCTGTGGAAGATAAGGTATATGACTAGTCCTATTGACTAGTCTCAAGTAGGTGTTCCAAGTAAAACAATTATAACTTCTTCCTAGAGTATCAAAATTGAGTGAGACTAGTTGCATTGGATAATGGACAGTCTATAGTATTTCTAGTATGATTTTCAGAATTTTATATCAATTATTTTGTGTGGGGCACGCTATACAAGTGACATCTCCTGGAAAGGCAAAAAATCAACAAGTTGTGGGGAAGTTACCGTAAATTCCACTTGGCACATCCAATTTTGATCAGAACTGTGGAATTGCAGAGAAGAAATATAATAGAACTACAAAAAAGAAAATTCCATACCCAGAAGGGCTGAAATTTTGGATATATAATAAAAGGAAGATTGTCTAGCAGAACCACCTCAAAATCAAGGTTTAAAGTGATACTTGACCAACATTCCACCAAAAAAGGGAACTTCTACACCAAATAAACCTCCATACAATCCTACCTAGACTCTTGATGAAGGTGAAGAAATGTGTAGGGACATAAGTTATTTACAAAAGACGAAAGTAACAAAAGATGAACTACAAGAGATTAGGGATTCAATAAATACTAAGATGGATGGTTTAAAAGAGGAGGTCATGGAAGGATTGAAAAAATAACTAATAGAGAGGACACCTAAAAGTGAAAATGTATCCCATGAAATTCATGATGAGGACACAAGGAAGATGAATCAAGAATGGAGAAACCCTAAATTTGGGTTGAAGACCAACCACTTTCCTAAGATCGATATGAGGAAGTTTGATGGCAAGGACCTAATCACATGGATACTTTAGATGGAGCAATTCTTTGATCTACATAATGTGCCACATACACAAAAGGTACGAATTGCTTCTTTATATTTATAACCCAATCAATTTTTGTGGTATCGATGGCTTTGTTCTCGCAAATCACTTGTCAGTTGGACAATTTTCACGAAAGAAATGATAGCACACTATGAGGATACAAGGAACAATACCTTCTTTAGCCAATTGATAAATCTCAAGAAAAACAGTTCAATTACAGAGCACATTGAGAAATTCCAAAGATTGAATATAAAGGTAATAGATATTCCAGATGAGCACTTGATTGATGTATTCATAGGAACTTTAAGGGATAACATTCAACATGAGTTTCATCTTTGGGAACCTAAATCATTGGAGAATTAATTTGGGGTGGAAAGAAATGTTGAAAGTAAAAATATGGATATGGCTACTAGAAGGACCACTCCTAACATCTATCGAGAGAATAATGTTCCTTCTTCTAAAACAC
>JASDQU010586918.1:82617-94235 GCA_032191745.1 Picea mariana | reverse complement strand
GATGTGGAAAACAAGGGAACTACAAGAGGCAGTGTAGATCCAAAAGTGTTGAGAGAGGGAAGGGATTTGAAGATTCCCATTATACAAAAGTAAAAACCTCCATAGAATAAGGAGGAGATGTGTACTTGGCATTTTCAAGCACACATGCATATCATGATGCATTGTTGGTTGACTCGAGCACATCCTTTCATATGGCTCCTCATAAGGAGTGGTTTTGTGGATATAAAATGTATGATGGAGGTGATGTTTTCCTAGGTGATGAATCAACAACCAAAATCATAGGATGAGGAAAATTTAAATTAAATATCATGGAAGGAAGGATTAGAACACTCCTTGGTGTTCTACACATCCCAGGATTGGCCAAAAATTTGATTTTTGTAAGAAAAATAGACGATGTAGAGGTAAAAATAGGGTTTGAGAAAGAATCTCACAGGATGGTTCAAGGGGAAATGGTGTTTGTAAAGGGTGTTTGGATTGGAAATATGTATAATCTACATGGAATAACTATTAGTGATGGGTGAAATAGTTCTATTGTTCCTGAGACTGGAGTCGAATAAGAAAAAAATCCTAAAGTCTATGGAGAAAAGACTATGTTGTGGCATCAAAGAATGGGGCATATCGGAGAGAAGGGATTTTGACTTCTACATGATAAACGCATGGTTGAATGTGTGTCTAACTACTCTCTATATTTTGATTTCTATGAACATTGTATATATGGGAAGCATAATCAAGTAAGATTCCCCTCTGGTGCATCGAGGGTAGAGGGAATTTTATAGTTGGTACATAGTGATGTGTTTGGACCTTTGTGTTAGTTCCATCATTGGGGAAATATGTGTACTATGTCTCATTTATAGATGAATTCTCAAGGAATACATGGATATATTTCCTCATGAAGAAATATAAAGTATTTGACAGGTTTAAAGAGTTTAAGGCTCTTGTGGAGAATAAAACAAAGAATATAATTAAGGTGCTAAGGATGGATAATGGTGGAYAGTTTTTCAGAAATGAATTCAAARAATTCTGTAATAAGTGTGGTATAKCAAGGTAGAATACTAATCCATATACCCATAAAAAAATGGAGTTGAAAAAATGATGAATAAGATGTTGATGGGAAAAGAAAAGTGCATGCTCAATGGTGCTTGGTTAGGACATGAATTCTAGGCAGAGGTAGTCAGTATTTCATGTTACCCGGTTAATCAATCAATCTCATCAGCACTGGATGAAAAGACTCCACATGAGGTATGGACTAGTAGGAAACCCTCTCTCACACATTTTAGGGTCATTGGTTGTGATGCCTATGTTCACGTTCCAAAGGAAAATAGGAGTAATCTAGATAAAAATGATGAAAAGTGTATCTTTATTGGGTATAAATATGGTTTGAAAGGTTATAAGCTTTGGAACCAAGAAACTAAGAAGGTAGTGTATATCCAAGATGTGGTATTTAGAGAAATCAAGGATGCTTTCATATAAAAATTCCTACCAAGGAAGTAAGATCTAGAGAAAATAGAGTTTGAGTTGAAGGATGATGAATCAGACTATACAAAAGAACATGCATCATAAGAAGAAGACCCTCATACTCTAGTATTGAGGAGATCGGTTCGAGAAAGAAGGAAACCAGAAAGGTATACTCCACCTAATTTTTGTTCAAATTTTTCTTCGTTTATTACTGATTATGATCCTAGAACTTTTATGGAGACAGTGGATTCAGAGGATGGAAAACTATGGAAAAAGGCCATGATTGAAGACATGACAACCTTGGACAAGAATGAGGCTTCAGATCTAGTGGATTTGCTGACTAGAAGAAACCCCATTGGAAACAAATGGGTGTTTAATAAGAAGTTGAATGCATAAGGAAAAGTGGAGAAACACAAAGCTCGTTTAGTAGCAAAAGATTATTCCCAGGTAGAGGGAATTAACTTTGGTGAGATTTTTTCTCCTGTTGTCAAGTTAAATTCAATTAGATTTCTTTTATCATTTGTTGTTGTGTTTGATTTTTATGTAGAATCGATGGATATGAAGACAAAATTTCTACATGGGTATCTAGAAGAATAAATCTACACGAAGCAGGAAGAAGGATTTATTCTGAAGGGAAAGAAAGAGCTGGTATGTAAGATGAAAAATTCCCTGTATGCATTAAAGAAATCACCAAGGATGTGGTATCAAAATTTTGATACTCATATGTTGGGACTTGTCTTCACAAGGAGAAAAGTAGATCACTATGTGTATTTCAAATTAATTGGTGATCATCTCTTTTATTTGGTATTGTATGTGGATGATATGTTGTTGATAGGAAACAACAAAGAGATTATCCAGAATGTGAAAACTTAGTTGTCCCCTAAATTTTACATGAAGGATATTGGTGATGCAAATTTCATTTTTGGAATGGAAATTAAAATACACCAGGAAAACAAGAAACCCTAGTTAAATCAAAGGAAATATGTCGAGACAATATTGCAGAGGTTTAATATGAAGGAATGTAAACCAATCATGGTTAGGTGTAAAGTTATATGTGGATTAGTGTCCCAAGATATAGGAAGAGGAAGAGGACATGTTTTGTGTTCCATATGTGAGTGTGGTTGGTAGTTTGATGTATGAAATGGTCTATACTAGACCATATATTGCATATGTAGTGGGATTTTTGAGCAGGTATATGTCAAAACCAGGGAAGGAGCATTGGAAAATAGTAAAAAGGGTTTTTCAGGTATTTGTGTGGAACTACTAGTTATGGATTGTGCTACTGAGGAAGAACATGATTGGATAGAGTGTTGGAAATACATGGGGTTTTTTATGTAAACTGGGCTGGATATATGGATCACATAAGATATACAAGTGGGTATGTGTTTAAGCTATTTGGAGGAGAAATCAGTTGGATGAGAAAAAGACAGTTTGTAGTGGCACTCTCAACTACAAAAGTTGAATACATGGAAGCCACTCATGCAAGAAAGGAAGAGATATGGTTACAAAAAATGTGTTCAGGTATTGGGTTGGTACAAAAATATATAAGGACATATTATGACAATCAAAGTGCAATCTTCCTGACAAAGAACCTAACTTATCATTCAAAGACAAAGCATATTGATGTTCAATATCACTTTGTGAGAGACATGGTTGAAAAAGAAAGCATTGCTAATAAAGGTGGACACTTTTAAGAATTATGAAGATTCATTAACAAAATTTGTGATCACTAAGAATTTCTCTTGGTGTAGAGCTTATATGGGCATTGATGCCTTGGATTGTTGACTATGAAATCCTGTAACCCCCTTTATGTAAAGAAAACAACAAGTGGGAGAATGTTGGGTATGTGTTATATTCTTTGCATGACTAGATATAGTGTTTGTGTTCCACCAAGAGTGTGCACAAGGTGGGGGCGTGTTAGCCCCCCCCCATTCCTGGGGGGTCATACGGGGGTTCGTAGGGGGGCATGGATAATGCCCCTGATTTGTTTTTTTGGGCGCTTTTTGCGTCTATTTTTTAGTGGTTTTTTAGCACATGTTTTTTTTCAATGGTTTTCTAATTCCAGTTAAAGAATTAGGGTTTTTGAATAATCCATGTCAATGGATTAGGGTTTTTTGGATGTCATGGGATCATATATATGTATGGTATTGTAAACAATGAAGACATGATGAATAGAATACTAGAGGTGTGTCTCTAAATAGGTTGTTGGTTTTCTTGGTTTGGGTTTCCATGGTAAAAATCTCTATGTAATGAGTGTGTGTGCCATTGTATCTTTTTTGTTTTATTAAGAATATGTTTGTAGTAATTAATTTTACAAGGTTAAAATCTACAAGCTATGGAGGGATTTGTTGTAGCTATGTTGAACATAAGTAAGGCTCTAATCCCATGTGCGTGGATGTTTTGAATTGTACATCCTTAGGATATGAAAATCATCATGTTGACTACCTTTGTTTCTCAATCAGTTTGTGGGTGGAAGGTAGACAATTTAGTTAGCTTGGTTTCCATCATTGACCATAGGGTGGACCATAAAGTACTTAAGAACCTACTATCTTGATATAAAATAATGGTTTTTGGGATCCCAAAATGAACCAAAACATATTCAAAGAAGACGTTAGTGGTGGCCTCAACTGTGATTCTCCTCTTGCAGGGTGCCAAATCTATCATCTTAGAGAATCGATTAATGACCATGAAGGCACATTCATTCCCATACTTGGTTGAAGGTAGACCAGACATGTAATACATGGATATGGACTCCCAAGGACTTTATAGAGTAGGGAGAGGGGTGTATAGCCCCTGTTTCTTGATGGCGAGTTTCGAAATGGTGCACGAAGTGTAGGATCCAATGCACATGTAGACATCTTGTCGAAGTTTCGACCAATAATGTTTTTTTTGCAGTACTGCTATTGTTTTTCCACACCAAAGTATCCTACCACCCAAATTTAATGAGCTTCACAAATTAAATTTGCATGCTCTCTTGAAGGAACACATAGATAGATTAGATGGTATAACAGTTCATCCTGGAGATGAAAGTCTAGAACTAGTTTTCCTGTGCTCAATGGCTGATAGGTAGCAAGAAATTTAGAGTCACTATTGTATAATTGTGGCTACCTGGACATCTAATTCCCATAGGAGTTAATAATTGTGGTTAGTGCTACAAATTGGGGTCAAATGAGGCAATCTGTGACATGGTTGGTGTTTCCCTTCTTGTACTTGATGTTCAAGTGGAATTGTTGGAGGTACATGGGCCACTTCTAATGGTGTTCATTCTATAACTTTCCCTGTGTTTTCATGAATTGAAGAGGAATGTGATCACTGTGGATGATAATTTCCTTCCCTAGAATGTAATGCTTCCACTGTGGACATTCCTACATAATGTAGTACATTTATTTATCGTAGGTGGGGTATCTGCAAAAAAAAATCAAATTGTGTTTCACTGTGATGGGAGACCGGATGCCCATTCTATGTGAGGAATGAACCAACAACATAATTTGAAGCATATGCCTCAATTTCAAATGGCTATTATAGGTATGGAAGAGTAAGTATCAGTGTTGAGTACAAGTAGAATTTCAAATCCTCAAATTCTTTCTACTGGGACACAACCCAAACAAACTTGGACTTTGCTCCACCCTTGGTCACTTGGCTTAGGGAATAAGCGATATGAGAGAACCCAAACACAAACCTATAGTAGAAGTTGACGAGGCCTAATAATTTGTGGAGCTTAGTCATTGTTTTTGAGGTTGGATAATCGTGAATAACTTGGATCTAGGCACTCCCATGCCAAAAAAACGTCGTTTAATGCCTCAAAATGATCCCATAAGTTTGGGACACAAAAAATCGTAGAAAAATTGTTAGGATGTGGAACCATTATGAATTAGTGGAATAGGTGGGTGGCCACCGGTATCCACCTGGAATAGTTCTCCCCCCTTAGGAATCAATGTCCCCATTGCGTCAATTTACTCCATTAGATGGGGAAAATTCCGTTGAATCTGACTTCTGGTGAGACACTTTTCCTAATGAGGAAGTTTCCATACTTTGACAACCCGATAGAATTGGATGTTCTACTGGTGGGTGCCCTTCACTTTGGTTTCCATGATCCGATCAATTATCTTCTTTAAAATGTAGCCAAGATTGAGTTTTTTAGGGGCCAAGTGCTTTGCCTCATCTAAAGTGTCTAGGAAAGGTGGAAAATATGGTCGAAGAAGTTTCACATTAAATACCAGGTGCAATCCAAGGAAAATAGGAATAACTAATTGAAAATCATTCTCACCCACAACCTTAGGGATGGTGTAAGGCCTATATTAGAGTGGGAGGAGCTTCCAATGGGGTCCTGTGAGGTTCTATTTATGCAAAATCAACCATACCTTATCTACCACTTGCAACTTATGTGGTACTCGATGCTAATCGTGGTGCTTCTTGTACTTGGTGTTGGATTTCTATAAAATATATTGAAATTTTTATTAGATGTGATAGCTTCACTCAACAAATTTGGTTGCTCGATCATCCTCGGTTTGAGCATGTGAGGACTCTTCTTGTGTAGTTTCAATGAGAAGAGCTACGTTAATGGGGTCCAGTGGATGGAAACCCAAGAACACCTGAAAAGGGATGTCTCCAATAAATATGTGAAGGGATTTGTTGTAGCTATGTTGAACATAAGAAAGCCTCTCATCCCATGTGCATGGAATTTTGGAATTGTACATCCTCGGGATATAGACAATCATCCTATTGACTACATGTTTGTCCATCAGTATGTGGGTGGAAGGAAGTCTATTTGTTCATCTTGGTTTCCATTATCGTCCATAGGATGGACCAAAAATTACTAAGGAAAATACTTCCTTGATTTGAAATAATGGTTTGTGGGAGACAAAAATGAACAAAAACATGTTGAAAGAAGAGAATAGAGGTGGCCTCGGCTATGATGCTCTTCTTGTAGGGTGAAAAAACTACCATTTTAGAGAATCGATCAATGACCATGAAGACACAGTCATTCCCATGCTTAGTTGAAGGCAGACTAGACATGTAATCCATGGAGATTGACTCCCAATTCCTATAAGTAGGCAGAGGGGTTTATATCCCATGTTTCTTGATGGCGGGTTTGTTAATGACACATGAAGTGAAGGATCTAATGTAATTGTAGACATCGTATCAAAGATTTGACCAATAAAAATGATTTTGTAGTACTGCCACTGTTTTTTCCACACCAAATTGTCCCTCCACCCAACTGTAACGATCTTCCCAAATCATCTTTGCATGCTCACTTGAAGCAACATAGAAATGGCTCAGATGGCATAGCATTCCATCTTAGAGATGAAATTATAGAACTGGTTTTCCTTCACTCAATGTATGATAGGTAGTAGCAAAGTCAGAGTCACTATTGTATAATTGTGTCCACCCAAACATCTCTTACCCACATGAGTCAAGAAATTTGGGTAGCACCACAATCGAGGGTCCATTAAGAAAGTATGTGATATGTTTAGTGCTTCCCTTCTTGTACTTGATGTTCAAGTGGAATTGTTTCAGGTATGTTGACCAATTACGATGATAGAAATTCTGCAACTTTCCCCATGTCTGTATGAATTGGAGAGGCATGTTATTAGTCTGGATGATTGTTTCCTTACCCAGAATGTAATTCTTCCACTATCAACATGCATGCACAATGGATTTCATATCTTTGTTTTAGGTGGGGTATCTGAGAACAACATCAGATAGTGTTTCATTGTGATAGACCACCAGATGCCCATGCTGAGTGATGAATACACTAATAGCATAATATGAAGCATTTGTCTCAATCTCAAATGGTTGTTGCAAGTATGGAAGAATAAGGACTAGTTTTGAGCAGAGGAAAAATTTCAAATCCTCGAATTATTTCTATTGGGACATGACCATAAAAAAAATTGTATTTCACTCCACCCTTGGTCACATAGCTTGGGTCCCAAGTGGTATGAAATAACCCCAACAAAAACTTGCAGTAGAATTTTTCGAGGCCTAAGAAGCTAGGGACCTCGTTCAATGCCTTCAGGGCCAACCAATCATAGATGACTTGGATATTGGATATATCCACATGCACACCCTTATCATCCATCATTTTTCCAAAATATCAGATTATTTGCATGCCAACGAAACACTTCTCCAAATTGGCATATAACTTTTCTTGTCACAGGCTGCCCAAGACCTGTTTAATGTGATTCAAATGTACCTCCTTGGTTTTTCTAGAGATGATGATGTCATCTAGGTATACGACCACAAATGATTTTGGGAATAGACACGATATATCATCCATCATCCTCATGAATTTGGTTGGGGAATTAATCAAGCCAAAATGCATGACCAACATGTTGTGATGGAACAACAACTCTTTACCCACTTAAATTTTTCTATAATCTTAGTGTGGGGATGCACACTTTTCTTTTCTTTTCATGAGGTATCCCCTAATATTCATCTGTGTGCTCGGAACTTAAATAACTAAAGTTAGGTTACCCCCCCATCTAATTCTCACAATGCTCTCTTCTTACCTTTTCTTCATCGAGCCCTTATCAAATGTGCACATGGGTTCACCTTCTTATTTCACCGACGATGAGGGATCATAACGTCATCATTAGAAGTTAAAAATGCACTCTTGTTCTCATGCTCTCATCCATTTTTTTGAAGACATGGATCCCTTCTCTCTCCCAGTCACATCCCAATTGATCACATGGCATTCTCTCTAGGGCACACCTTGAAAATTACCTCCCTCATGGGCCCCTCATATCAGCCACTGCATAAGTCGTTCCTTTTCTGACGCTTGGTAAGGTAACAGTGGCCAACATTCATTGTCTATTGTTTTTCATCGTCGAATCTTTCTTTGGAATCTTTCCTATACCTCCTCTCCCCACTGACAACATCATCGATCTTTGCTATCCATTTTTCCCACTTCTCATCCTATGAGTCATATGAACCAAGTCGTCACTGATCACTCCTCGATCATAGATATCACGCTGTCTAATTAATGGGTCCCCCAATACTACCTCAACGTCTTGTCAATATTAATGGGGTAGGGATTAACGCCCAATGGTAATCTAATTGAACTTTAAAAGGGGTTCGTTGGTCAAACTAAGACCCTGTAATCACTCTTAATCGATTAATCAGATATTTATCATCATTAGAGTTTGTTTCCCACCTGTACCCACACCTCTCGTCCCCACCGACTATCGATGATGATAGCTATGCAGACCCCCCCAATTTTTTGAATTCTCTCAGGCCTTAACGAATATAACCACCAATTTCCTATGAGTTATTTTAATCTTTGCATACTCCCCTGACTGAGTCCAAGCTATATCACACTTTTCATTGATTACGTTATGGTTAGAAGGGAATTGACAATTTTTTTTAAAAAGGCACCAAGACTCACATTCTTTCTCACTTGATCATAAAGGAAAAATGAAAGTCGTGTCTACAATTCTCTGTTATCTCTTCTTGATCGACTACCTCTCTCTACCTTTAAGAAATTAGGATACTTTTTTAATAATTCTGTTATTTCAATCCTGAAATGACTCTAATAAATTTAGTTCATTTTTTTGTGTAGGTTATGAGATTTCTAGGATGCTCACTAGAAAGGGAAAATCCCAGACCTATGGAACTCTTGTTCCAGTTTCCATTCCAGATTCATACAACATCTCTGACACCAACAACCATGACGAGACAAAGAAGTAACTCATCTACATCGATATCCTGTACATGTTAGAGAATGAAAGATTCACATCCGATGATCCAGACATTGAGGCACACATAAATATTTGAAAGAATGGGATTCATATAATAACCAATTTCCTTGAGCTTTTTCCTTGAAATGACATACCCAAATGGTGGTTTGTGTATCTGCAAAAAGATACAGGGTTAATACTCAACACTTCAAGTCTCTCGATCACCTCGCTCAAAGTGGATGACATCGAAGCAAGGTATCAACATCCATAACATATAGTGGCCCTGAACAAGTCTTTTCTTGAACAATTTGGAGTAAAAAATGAAGAATTCGAGACCCTCATGGAAGACCGGTTCTATGATGAAGAATGGTCGGTGAAAAAAAGTGAAAAATAGATTCCAATGCGATATCTCAAGTGTCCCTACAGGGTGTTGAATACCATGATTTGCAGTCTCTATGGATAGGAGATCATCACCCATTTCAGGATGGAATGGTTCCCTGTGGCTTACAAGATAGCCCAGAATGGCCAAGTGTTCAATTGGGAAACCATTCTCTATTTTAGCACCACATATCGCAGCCAGGATCCATAGAGCATGAAAAGTATCAGCTCCTACATGTATGCCTATCTTATAGAAGTTGTTTGTGCAAAAAAATCATTCCTAGCATTAAATTGGGCCTGGAATCCAAACAAGGGACCAATTTATTTCTACTATTCTCAACTCTAGGAGATCAATTGCAAGAGGCTTTTCTATGACATATGCGATTATTTTCTGGCCCATTTACATAAAGCCATCTTTGGCCTCTTCCCACATAGGATCTCTCCTAGGGCTCTCAAAGGTTTAAAGGACATCAGATATTGGTACGTAAAGAATTAATACACTTACATCCATATATATGGGGCCATGGGTGTGTCACACATGCTACCCAAATATGTGCTTGATAAACTATTAGCCAGGGATATTGCATACCAAACTGTTGAGAAGGGGGCCACTTCCTACCTTTCAAAAAATAATAAAAAAATATTGGCCAATCTTCCCTATCCATATTTGGTCATACTCTCTGGTGAAAAAGAAGCAAGATGAAAAGAAAGTTGAAGCACTCAAGGATTTATGCCTCTGTCTTGGGGAACCCAAATCACACGATCTTCCGAATGTGGTTTATGAGAAAATGAAGGTCATCGGACTAGCACCAAAAACCATGCACGAGTCCTGGTTCTTAGAGGATGTTTTTCGAGGTGCACTATGTTTTGAGGAAGTGTTAGGAAGGCTCACCACTAAGGTAGTCCAAAAAAAATTAAGAAAGGATGAAGAACAAGACAAAACACTGAGACTGGAAAAGTTTCGAGATCTCCTCCACCAGGACAATGAAAAGTTAAGAGAATAAGAACAAATAATAAGAGATAAAGAAGTCAATCTGGAAAGAAAAGATGAATAATCTCAGGAGAGATACCAGAAAAAGAAGAGGAAAGAAGCCGAAGAAAAATAAGCCGCATTAGAAAAGAGCCGAGGCAAGGACCCTCATCCACATAAGGCCAACACAAATAAAGGGGAAACTATGAATATAGGGAAACCCACACCGGTCCCACCAGGAAAGGATCATGGAAGGAACGAGAAGGATAAGGCCGATAGTACAGAGGTATGAGACCCAATTTTAGCAAATGTCGATGCTATCATTGATTTTTACCTTGAGAACAACATGTTCAATACACCAATAGAAGAATGCACCCCCCTGGCTTCAATTCTAGGGAGATTATCACTTACTTCAGAGGGGCTTGGTTTTGAAGGAGTAGTGGTTGCAGTAGGTGATTATTACTATAGCCAAAAGACGCGAGACATAGATAAGATAAAACCCAAAAGGAAAAGGGGAAATGTAGAAACAAGCCAAGATGTACCTTAGAGAAACATCAAGTGGAAAGTTGGGCCCGATGTAAACGATAATGCTCTACAAGTAGCCTTGAAACTCATTTATTTCGCAAGAGTAAACATTGTATCCGTCCACGAGGTCACCGTAGCACTAGACACCACAGAATCTAGGATTGCAGAGATGGAAATGACCATGGAGACTATCAAAGAATCTGTAGCCAATGAGCAAACAAAGGAAATCCAACAAGAAAAATAGGCCTATGATGAGGAGATAAAAAGGAGACTACAAGCACAGGAGGAACTTCTATAGGTCAAATTGATTGAGTCAATGTCATTGGTGTTAATTAAGGTTGGTTGTCATTGATGTCAACCCTTGAAGAAAGCCCCGTAGCATAAAGGTTTGGGTAATGGACCCAATATTGTTTGATGTAAATATGACTCATTATTGTTTTTTCATGGTTGATAAGAAGTAAATATGGATGAACTCCAAAGTGGTCCCCTTATGGTGAAAGCCCTCACGGGAAGATGCTTTGTGGAGTAAGAGAACCCATGATTAATTGTGGAATAATGAGCTGAAGGACAGTGAATTTGTTAGGGAAAATATCCTATATGTATAGTTCTTGTCA
>JASDQU010586918.1:48480-68145 GCA_032191745.1 Picea mariana | reverse complement strand
ATTTGGTCATTCCGAAATCATAGTAAGACAGGTAGGAAACAACATTCAATGTATTTTAAGTCACCTAAAAAACTATCAGTCATAGGTTTTGGAACTAATTAAATATTTTGATGCATTTAATATTAGTTTCATTCCGCGATCACTGAATTTTGACTTTGATTTGCTAGCTAATGTAGCATCTAGATTAATACCCTCATACGGATTGATGCTTGACTCCTTCTATGTTGAACTTTTGTACATGCCATTAATTCCTAACAATATTGTGAATTTGAGGGTCTTTGATGATTACCAACAACTCATAAATTTCCTACACCTCAAAGATACCTTCAAGGACTCTAGCATAGATGAACATCAACACAACCTACTAATGAAAACATATAATTCTGATTCCGTCGGAGCAACAAAGACAACAAGCCAGACCAACAATATTCCCAGGAGTGTGATCATGATGGAAAAACTCTATGACCTTCAATATAAGTTCAAAAAAGTCACCAACTGCAATAGTAATAGCTCATACATGTAGTTTGAAGTAGTAAACTTGTGGTCAGATATCACACCTTAGAAAATTAACCTTGGAAAAAAGTGTTCTCCTGAGGAAAGGCAGTTATACATCAATTTATTCAAAAAGTATAAAGAAATATTTGTCTGGGCGTATGAGGATCTCAAGACATATGATACAAATATTATACAACATTTCATTCCCATGAAACCTCAGATCAATCCATTCCAACAAAAGTTGAGGAAGATGCACCCCAGCCTTGAACCTCAAGTCAAA
Organism: Picea mariana; assembly: GCA_032191745.1. Taxonomy (NCBI): domain Eukaryota; kingdom Viridiplantae; phylum Streptophyta; class Pinopsida; order Pinales; family Pinaceae; genus Picea; species Picea mariana. The sequence continues at coordinate 67,370 of JASDQU010586918.1, read as the reverse complement.
GCAAAGTTGAATCAATTTTTAGCTGCTAAAATCATTTTTCAAGTCAGAAATACGCAGTGGATCTCTAACTTGGTACCAATAGGAAAGAAGAATGGATATATCATGATTTGCATTGATTTTAGAAATGTAAACAAAGCCTCAGATAAAGATAACTATCTTGTACCTCCCATGGAGAAAATTCTACAGTGTGTGTCCAGGTTAGAAACACTCTCCCTACTAGACGGTTTCTCTGGATATAAAAAGATCTTAGTGGCTCATGAAGATCAACTAAATACAACATTCAAAACCAAATGGGGAACATATGCCTATAGGAATATGCCTTTCAGATTGATCAATGTTGGAGAAACTTTTCAATGAGCCATGGACATTGCCTTTAGGGGTTTATTGGGAGAATGTGTTGTAGTATAATTAGATGACATAACCATATTCTCGAAGAATAGAGAGGACCACATCTCTTATTTGAATAGGTATTCAATAGATGTAGGAGATATAGTATCTCTCTAAACCCCAAGAAATCCGTTTTCACTTTCGATAAAAAACAATTCTCGGGTTTCATCGTTTCCAAGAATGGGATGCAGATTGAACCTGAGAGAACCAAAGAAATTCCTAAAATCCCTCCCCTCACAATAAGAAGGCCATCCAATTATTTATCAAGAGGATAAATTTCACCAGATAGTTCATCCCTGGCTAAATGGTAAAACCCTTAAAAGATATGATAAAAAATAATGTTGAATTCAAATGGGGGCCTAAAGAAAAGGATTCCTTTGACAAAATCAAAGTAGATATCGCACAATCTCTTACACTCTTGATCCCTGATTTTGATCAAGAGTTCATCCTCTACACCTTCTCCTCCGATATCATATTTGTAGTTGTCTTAACACAAAAAAATAGGGAAGGTTACGATTTTCCTATGGCTTTTATGAGTTCGGGTCTACAAGGAGCTAAGCTTAATTATCCCGAAGTTGATAAACAAGACTATGTGGTATTTAAAGTTGTCAATCACTTTTGGCCATTCTTACTTAAGTATAAAACCAAGGTCATCGTTCCCTACCCTATAGTCAAAGATCTCCTAGTACAGAGAGATTTAGCAGAAAAGAGAGCCAATTGGATTACGACCGTACAAGAATATGACCTAGAGATCAAACTTGCAAAAATCGTTAAAGGGATAGGGCTATGCAAACTAACCACATAATCAGCCTGTATTGAGCCATAGGAAGACATTTTGTATGAATATCATGAGCTATTTGAAAAATAAGTCTGTTACATCCCAGTTGGATCAGACCCATGGTTCTAAGAAATAAAATACTAGACTCATCGATCAACCCCACATTATCTAGATCCAAAAAAAAAAAAGGGCCCTTAGCTTCAAATCCTCCCAATATAGTCTTATCCAGGGAATTATATGCAAAAACAACTATGATGGTGTATTCCTAAGATGTCTGGAGAAGAGAGACTCTCAGAAAGTCCTGTCCAAAATCCATGATTGAACAACTAGAGGACACTATGGTGGAGATACTGCAGCACACAAAATCCTCAGAGTTGGATACCACTGGCCCTCGTTCAAATATTCTCACGCGTATGCGAGGAGATGCCAACAATGTTATAAGTCGGCAGGAAGAGAGACGAAATATGCATTCCCCCTACATCTAGTGATTTTTGAACGTCCATTTAAACAATGGGGGCTAGAAGTAATTGCAGAAATCAATCCCAATTCCTCCCAACTGCACAAATACATCCTGACTGCCACCGACTACTTCACCAGATGGAGTGAGGAAATCCCCTTGAAGACTATAATCGAAAACCAGGTTATTTTGTTCCTTAAGTCTCATATTGTCACCAAGTTTGGAGTTCCTGAATCATTGGTGTTTGATAATCCTAAATATTTTTCTTCTCTGAAATTGACTAAATTTTCTCTTGAAAGAAATATATAAGTTAAATATTCAACGAATTATTACCCACAAGGGAATGGCTTGGAAGAATCCACAAATAAAAACCTCATTAATGTCCTTAAGAAGACCATCAATGGTCATCAAATAAACTGGCACCTTTCTCTACAGAATTCCCTCTAGACTAACAAAGTAACCCCCAATTCAGCCATCGATAACTCTTCTTTCTTCCTAGTCTGTGGATGGGAGGCCACCATACCTACCCACACTTTCCTACCAGCCCTGTAATTGGCCCAATCCGTATGTGATAAGTCTTTCCCAATGATGCAAGAGAGATTAAATATGATGTTAAAACTGGAAGAAGATAGAGAGAAGGCTAAAACAAACATAACTCACCATCAAGAAGTAATCAAAAAATCGTTCGAAAAATCGTTTGCAGGTAATAAATAATTTCACGAAGGAGACCTTTTACTCAAATGGGATAAAGAAAATGAACTAAAAGGAAAACACACTAAATTCCAGAATATGTGGTTGGGACCTTATCTGATCCGCCAGAAAATAGGTCCTGGTACCTTCATACTTAAGACATTACAGGGAGAGGAGGAACAACACCTTTTCAATATCCAATTCCTCAAAAAATACTTCTCTTAATCACCCATGGTGATTGTAGTTTTGTATATAGTAGGAATTACTTTAGTTTTCCATTCCTATTCCCTTTGATTTTCAACCCAATCATATTTTATCTTTCTTAGTTATATTTTTCCCAGATATTTTGATTTAGTGTTCCTATTTATTTTCACTTTTGTTAATCTAAAATTTTTAGTGGTTCACCACTCCATACTAATCATTTTCCCCCACAATATCAACCCTAAATAGTTCAACCCATGTTCCCACCTTTCTCTTTGAATTCTTGTAACTCAACATTTCTTCTTAAGAGATGAAGACACATAAAAGAGGAGTTAGTTCACTCAGGAAAAGATAAATCCTCATACCTACAAATTCCACACCTTATGATAGCTCATATCAGTCATCTTTATTATGTGTGACCACTCTCAAGACATGCCAGTGCTTCATGCCAGTTTTCTAAATTGCTTTGAGAATTAATATCTTCTGTATACATCCAGTGGTTTTACCCATTTCCCCCTTAATTCTAATCTACCAGTAACTCATGTGAGGAAAGCATAAGAATGAACCACTGATTGAGACTTTCATATTAAAGTAACTCTCATATCACCTTGCTTCCTACTCCCCTTCACACATGTTGCAAAATCAATACATAAAATCTAAAAAACAATGAAGGCAAAGGACTCAAACACAAGGAAGTTGAAATCACTATTAAAAGTGTGGGAATTATGAGAAAACCAGTCGAGGATATGGACACTCGCTGGAAGCATGGATATGCTTGTATGATACCAAGGAACTTTCATTGGGGCTATGGATGCTCGCTAGAAGTGAAGCAATGTCGGGAAAAAGAGGTGAGGAACAAACTACAATTAATATTGGTTGGTAAACATTTCTCTGTTGTGTACCCCTCATGTTTCACTGATGTATATATAAAATCCCCATAAACACTCATTCAAATTATACAAGAGATTATCAGTGATGGGATTTTCCTCTAACTCTTAAGTTTAATTGAATGTGGGGTCCTTGACTTGTAAAATGTATGAACTATCTAAAGATAACAACACAATTGTTTAGGTCTCGGTACTTTTCTTCTAAGCTTAGAGATAACTGGTTCTTCCCAGTAAGTGGCCTTTTGTTGTGATGGAACAACAAATCCTTCCCCACTTAAATTTTTCTTTAATATTAGTGTGGGGATGCACACTTTTCTTTTCTTTTCATGGGGTATATTTCCCCTAATATTCATCTATGTGCTCGGACCTTAAAGCACTAAATTTAGGTTCCCCCCCATCTACTTCTCACAATTCTCCCTTCATACCTTTTTGTCATTGCACCCTTATCAAATGTGCACACAGGTTCACCTTCTTAATTTTCCAACGACGATGCCTCATAACGTCATCATTGGAAGTTAACATCATGCTCTCATCCTCATGATCCCATCCATTTTGATGACAACAAGGATCCCTTATCTCTCCCAGTCACAACCCAATTGATTGTGTGGTATTATCTCTAGGTTACACCTCGAAAATTACCTCCCTTGTGGGCCCCTCATATCAACCACTGCATAAGTCTTTCCTTTTCTAATACGTGGTAAGGTAACAGTGGCCAACGTTCGCTGGAAAATGTTTTTCATCGTTAGATCTTTCTTTGGACTCTTTCCTATACCTCCTCTCCTCGTCGCCAATGACATTGCTCTTTGTTATCCATTTGTCTCACTTCCAATCCTATAGGTCATATGAACCAATTCATCACCGATCACTCCTCCACCGTAGATCTCACGTTGTCTAATTAATGGGTCCTCCACAACTACCTCGACATCTTGTGATCATTCATGGAGAAGGGATTAATGCCCAATGATCATCTAATTGAATGTTAAAAGGGGTTTTTTGGTAAAAATTAGACCATGTAAGCACGCTTAATCGATTACTTAGATATTTATCATCGACAGAGGTTGTTTCTCACCTATACCCACACCTATCGTCCCCACCAACTGCCGATGATGAAAACTACATGGCTCCCCACAATTTTTCAAATTCTCCCACGCCTTAATGACTATAACTGCCAATCACCTACAAGCGCATTTACTCTCTATGTACTCCCCTGATAGATTCCAATTTGTATCAAACTTTTTAGTGATTTCATTATGGTTAGGAGGGAATTGACAATTGTTTTTAAAAAGGCACCAATACTCGTGTTCTTTCTCACTTTCTCATAAAGGAAAAATGAAAGTCGTGTCTTCAATTCTCTCTTAGCTCTACTTGATCGACTACTTCTCCCGACCTTTAAGAAAGTAGGATACATTTTTTCTAATGTTTTTATTACAAGCCTGAAACAAATTTGTTAACTATAGTTCATTTGTTTTTGCAAGTGATGAGATATCTAGGATGATCACTATAAAGGGAAAATACCAGACCTCTAGAACTCCCATTCCATTTTCCATTCTAGTGTCATACAACATCTTTGACACCAACAACCACAATGGGATGGATAACTACCTCAGCTACAAAGATATCTTGGACATGTTCGAGAATGAATTATTTCCATCTGATGATCCATAAATTGAGGCATACCGAGATATTCAAAAGAGAGGGATTCATACAATAGTTTCTCTCCCTAATATTTTTCCTTACAACAACACAGCCAAATAATTTTTTGTGTATCTGCAAAAATATATAGGGTTAATACTCAATTCTTCAGGTCTCTTGATCACCTCACTCAAAGAGGATGACATCGGAGCAAGGTATCGACCTAAAGAACCTACAGTGGCCCTAAACGAGTCTTTTATTGAACATTTCAGAGTCGAACATGAAGACTTTGAGACCCTCATGGAAGACTAGTTCTATGATGAAGAATGGTCGGTGAAAAAAGGTGAAATATATGTTCCAACATGAAATCTCAAAATCCCTTACATGGTGTTAAATACCATGATCTGTAGGATCTATGGCGAGGAGACCAACACCCATTTCAACATGGAATTCTTCCCTATGGCTTATAGGATAGCCCAAAATGGCCAAGCATTCAATTGGGAAACCATTCTCTTGTTCAACATCGTACAACACAACTAGGATCCCAAGGGCATGAAAAATACTAGCTTCTACATGTATGCCTATCTTATAGACATTGTGTGTGCAATAAAATCGTTCCCAAAATTTAATTGGGAATGGAATCCAGACAAGGGACCAATTTATTTTTATTGTTCTCAACTACGGGAGATCAATCTCAAGAGGTTTTTCTATGAAATATGTGATTATTTCCTGGCCCCCTTCCATAAATCCATCTTCAGCCTCTTTTGACATAGGATCTCTCCTGGGGCTCTCAAATTTTTAAAGGACATCAGGGATTGGTATGTAAAGAAGTACTATACTTACATCCAGATCTATGGGGAAACATGAGTGCCACATTTGCTGCCTAAATATGTGCCTGATAAACTATTATTCAGGGAGATTGCATACCAGGCCATTGAGAAGGGGGCCAATGCCTACCTTTCAGAAAAGAATAAAAAATACTATCTCATATTCCCTATCCATATTGGGTCATACTCTCTGGTGAAAAAGAAGCAAGATGAAAAGGAAACTAAAGAACTCAAGGAGAAATGCCTCTTTCTTGGGGAACCCAAATCACATGACCCTTGGAATGTGGTTTATGATCACATGAAGGTTGTTAGACTAGCACCACAAACCATGCATGAGTTTGAGTTCTCAGAGGATGTTTTTAGAGGTGCACTGAGTTTCGAGGAAGCGGTAGGAAGGCTCACCACCGAGGTATCCAAACAAAAATTAAGAAAGGATGAAGAAAGAGACAAAACACTGAGACTAGAACAATTATGAGCTCTCCTCCACCAGAAAAATCAAAATATAAGTGAAGAAGAGATAAAGAATTCGAGTTGGAAAGAAAATCCAAAGAAGCTGAGGAGAGATATTAGAAAAAGAAGAGGAAAGAAGCTGAAGAAAAACAACTTGCACTAGAAAAGAGCCGAGGAAAGGACCCTCATCCAAAAAAGTCCAACACAAAGAAAAGGAAAACTGCAAACATAGAGAAACCCATATCGGTCCCATCAGGAAAGGATCTTGGAAGGAACGAGAAGGATAAGGTCGACAGTACAAAGGTCTGAGACACTAGTTTAGAAAATTATGATGCTATCATCGATTTAGACCTTGAGAAAAACATGATCGATACCCAGTATAAGAATGCACCCCTCTGGCTTCAATTCCAAGAATATTATCTCTCACTTCAGAGGGGCTTGGTTTCGAAGGAGAAGTGGTCGTAGTAGGAGATTATTACTATAGCCAAAAGACAAGAGCCATAGAGAAGAGAACGCCCAAAAGGAAAAGGGGAAAAGTAGAAACAAGCTAGGATGTATCTAAGAGGGACATGAAATGGAAATCTAGGGGTGATTGAAAGGATAACGCTCTACAAGAAACCTCAAAACTTGGTTCTTTCATAGGAGTAAAAATTGTATCAGTCCACAAGGTTGTCGCAGCGCTAGATGCAGAAAAATACAAGATTGGAGATTAGAAATGACCCTACCGACTATCAAAGAATATGTAGCCAATGAGTGAACAAAGGAAATCTAGGAGGAGAAACAAACCTATGATGAGGAGATAAAAAGGAAGCTACAAGAACATGAGGAAGGTCTACAGGTTAAATTCACTGAGTCAATGTCACTGGTCCAAAAGTCCCATGCTAGCAACATGTAGCATCTTGAAACCTCGTAAAATATGGAGGTGACGAAGCTTAAAACATAGGTGGATGAATTAAGTTATTTTAATGAAAAGAGTCTAGACAAAATCCAAATGGTACAAATGGTACAAATGGATAACGAACTCTTAAGAAGGATCATAAAAGAACACCAAAATCAAGCAGTGACTCTTGAAATCATGAAGGAAAAATCTTTAGAGAAAAATGAAGAACTTCAGAGAACACATAAAAGGTCGTTTGACGCCCTCGATAGAATTCTAATGTTCATATATGAACATACTAAGTTTGACTTGCAGGTGAAATCTACCCATGCAAAATATCAAAATACCCTAGGAGCTTACAACATAATCACAGAATGACAAGATTCACTCCAAACAGTTCCATCTCTAGAAAACCTTCTGAGGTATTCCAACGAGCAAAGAATCTGAGATCAAAGACTTCTAGAGATAGTCATGGCAACAATCATCATTGTGATAAAGACCTAGGAACACATCTTTGCATCCAGCGATAATGTATGGAGGTTGATGGATGATTTTCTCTCACTATTCAGAATGGATCCCCTAGGTGAAATCGACAAAGATACATCATCAAAAATGATGATCAAGGACGTGGACACCAAAATGAACCTCGCTCAAAGAGTTTTCGAAGAAATCAATAAAATTAAAGTGGAGGTTATCGAAATAATATTGATCCAACCCTCCAAAATCATCACCCTAACAGAAGATGCCATGTAACGTGTTGAGTAGAGACTTAAGACAGAGATAATCATTCCCATGTGAAAGAGTGGGGAAAATATGGAAAGAACACAGTTACTTCAAGAGATTCCATACTTGAAGACCTTAAGAGCTGGAAGGAATTCATGGACGCGAAGGAGAAAACGTCAAAGCTCCCTTGAAGAATTGCATCTGTAACTAAAATTTTGCAGAGTGAATCATGTTTTGCACTCATGTCCATGTCCCAATCGGGAAAGGAAAAATAGAGCACCGCTTCAGTTTCCCAACCATTAGCAATATGAGAAATGTAGTGTAGTCCCATAGCATTCCTGTAAATGGGATGATTGTAAGAATAAGAGGGCTTTTGGTCAGGGATGATTTTAAGGATGGAAATTTATTTTAAAATCTAGAAACCTTGGCGAATGTTACTAATCCTTCATATTCCAACTATAAATGTTTGGCGATATTTTTATTAAAATATTCAAGTTTCTAAGGATTTTATATAGTTTGTATAAACTTTTGGCAATTTTTAAGGTAAAATAATTTTATCCTATAGAATTTGGGCGAATCATTTTTAGAATAGCGAATCGTTTTTTGGCAAAAACCATGGAAAATTAGCCCAAGAGAAAAATTTAGCCCCTAAAATCATCCCTGCTTTTGGTTCTTTTGAGAAGTGACTGGTATTTTTACTATTATTTGAATAAAGGACTGAAGACATTTTGGAAGGAAATGGATTACATGTGTATTACTATGACTATTCATGTTTATGCATGTATTTATGTGGATTCTAGATTTTAATCTCTAAATTATTTCCTGGTTAATATTCTATTACTTACAATTGTTATTGTTTTCCTTCACGAATGCATCGAATCAGTATCTTAGTTTGTTAATCAATTTATATTGGTTACAAACAACTACTCAGTTAAAATTATGTATTTCTTGTTACATGAATTCATTTTATGCAAGTAATATCATATCGTATTGTATTCTCCTTTCATATTGTTCTTGATCAAGATAGGTTATCTTAGGATATATTAAACTTGCAACTTAGACCTTTAGTCTTTCATTCTAGTTTTAGGAACATGTAGTTAGAATCCTTAGGTTTTAATTCATCTGAGAACCTATGGTTCTCTGATTCATATTTAATTAGTTTGTAGTGAATAAGGTAACTAGGCCATAAACTGGTCGAAAAATCTATCCCAAATGAAAATAGGTCTAATTGGGACCTTCCATCGAGAATTTTCCTTCATTTGATTGAACGAGCCATTTTGACCTGTCAACACAACAATAGAAGAGACCTTCTTTAAACTTGAAGGTTGTCTTCCATACATCAGTTTGCTCAATCGACACTTGGTGGTAACCTGACTTCATATCAATATTACTAAAAAATTTGGCTCCATTGATCTGATTGAGAATATCATCAATCCAGGGGATTGGGTATCGTTTCTTGATTGTGATATTGTTTAGGGATTTATAATTAGTACAAAATATCCATGTTCTATCCTTCTTCCGTACATGAAAAATTTGGCTCTCCCAAGGTGAAGATATTGGTATGATGTGGTCCTTCATATTTACTTCTTAGATTTGGCATTTGATTTTTTCATTCTCCATAACAGAACGCCTATATATAGGGCTATTAGGAAGAGGAGCACTAGGTTTCAAATCAATTGAGTGCTTTACCTCACAGTGAAAAGGCACCCTAGTAGGCAAGGAAAATATGTCTTTGTGCTCTTCTATTATCTTTCCCACCTGATACTACTATGTAGAGAAACCTCATGCATAGGTTGTGTCGGTTGTAGTGACCTTCCGTTCACCTTTTGACCAGACCATAAATAGGAAAAATATCTCAGTCTGAGAGATCACCTTTCTGCACTACTTCACGAAGACCAAAGAGATTATAGTAGTTGGGACTACCTCTGGTACCCTGTATATTTGACCTTCCATAGTAATAATTGCACTATGGGGACTAGACTCATAAACAACATGACACTTCACTACTACATATGGGGTAAAAATTCAACAAAAACTTCCGACAACAAGGATAAATTAAATAATATTGTCGCAAATTACGACATAATATTAAAATTTTAATTTTTTTTTCTAGGTGCCCTGATGAACGTCGAACTTCTGACGCACATATATATACGTCGATATTTTAACAATATTTTTTTTTATCTATAGAATAATGTAGAGGATTCCAAATACTCATTTGAAAATGATTTAATGGTCATAGACTTCACTGACTTCATCAACTTTGACATAGTCAAAGTTCGTTGGAAGATCGATGGAAGTTAGTGTTTTCGACTATTTTACTGTAGGTGTGATGGTTATAAAATATTTTTATGCTTATTTTTTTTGCATGATTTATTAGTCTTTTTTCTATGTGCTACCTACTTCAAATCCAATTCTTTATCTTCATAGCTCAGATTTTCTACTTTGAAGGTTACAAATTTTTAATATTACTTTGTCTCTTTTTTAAATACCCATATTGGATCCCTAACCCATAGACCCTCTTTCATTTGGGGACACAAATTTTTCCCTATGAAATAGGTATGAACATGTATACGCAATTCCATTTAATTACTATACAATTTATCTTGGTCTAGTTCTTTTTTATTGTTAGATTTTATTACTTTCTTATAGTCAAGCTTTGGAACTTATGCGGTGAAAATGTATGGTTTTGATTTGTTGATTAATTGTTGATTATTGTTATAAACCTTTAATAAATCTATGATAAAAATGGATTTATTCTCTAATACATATGGGGTCAGTATAATTTGATGACATATGTACCATAAGAATATATTCGTATATTAATGTACTTATATTGCTTCAGTGGATTTTGTTGTAAATATAGGAAATGTCAATGCCAACACCTGAAGAGAGTTAAAGGATGATTTCTAGGTTAATGGATACATTGGAGGCATAGGTCGGTACTGATGGGAAATGTTATTTCCCTTGCAATTAATGCAAGGGATTGGAAAGAATAAGACTGGTAAGGAAAATAGTCGAAACACATTGTTTTACGTATGGGCATTGTGAATGAGGGAAAACATTTCATCTCATGGTAAGTTAGTCATTATATATGTGTTTGTATTGATTGCATTTATAAAATTTTCTTTCGTTTTAATATTTTTTATATACACTAATTTTATTTATTGTTTGTAATTGTAAAGATAAATCCTCCTAGCTGTCTGTTGCCGAACAAATATCTGCCAAGTATTAGTTGAAAATATTATTGTACAATATGTGGAAGACGGTATGAATATTGAAGATCAAGGCAATCCTATGGAAGAAGATGACACCAATAATATTGTTGAACTAGATGATGGGACAAATAGATTGATCGAGGACATCTTTGCTCCTATTGATGAGGAAAATGATGATGATATTTATGATGTACCTCTTCTTAAGAAGGAATAACAACCCCTTTATAAAGGCTCAAGAACAAATATTCTCTCTGATATAATGTTATTGGTGAATTTGAAGGTATTGAATGGTTTGTCAAACACTTGTCTCATACAGATCCCAAGGTATGTAATATAATTAGTCACATATTATACGTAAAGGTCGACTTTATTTCTCTCTATTTTTAGTATCAATTAATGTGTAAATTAAGGATGCAATATTTTTTATTACTATTATTTACATTAACTAGTTATTTTTTATGTTGTAGATTGTTAGGTGAATGTTTCTTACCACTGTGAAGTAATTTACCTCGCACATATCGAGAGATGTGTGACATTATGAAAGATATTAGAATGGAATATCATGCTATTGATGCATGTTCGATTTATCATATTATATATTATGGACAATATGCATCGGAAAAAAAATTCCTGTAATGTCAGATCAGTAGATATCAAACCGATCGAGTAACAAAAAAGATGCCTCACAAGGTTCTTCGTCATATTCCAATAATTCCATGTTTCCAACAATTTTTCAGGTGCCAAAGCATTGCACAATTTATGGATTACCATGCATGGAACATATGTGAATATGGTGTTCTTCGAATTACTACAGATGGTTCTGCATTTAGGAACATTGAAGAAAGATGGACAATTTTTAAAGAATAACCTCATAATTTTAGGCTTTCATTGGCAACTGATGGTGTCAATCCATTTGGTGAGATTAGGTCTATTTAATCAGTGTGGCCTATTTTTGTTATAAACAATAACCTTCCAACTTGGATGTCAATAAAGAGGGAGAACGCAATGTTGGCAATGATTGCTCTAGGTATTTTTTTACAAAATTAGTTTGAATGTTGTATTTTTTTTCTTGTTCGTTGCATAATTACTTATATATATACAAGGTAGCAATTATGTGTATTTTCACCCAATTAGGTAAGTACCAAGTGAAATATATGAATTTATATATTGAGGCTCTTATCGACGAGCTAATAAAGTTATGGGCTAACATCACTATGTATGACATCTCTAGACCAATAGGGAAAAATAAATTTCAATTCCATGGAATACTTACATGGACAATTCACGATTCTCCAGGGCTAACATATTTTTGTGGTACGTAACATATTTTTGCACTTTAATAGTATACAATTTTATGAAAATATGATGCATGCTTCTTAAATATCAATTCCTTGTTACATAAATAATACTAACATTAATTCAAATCTTGCAGGTCTCCAAACAAAGGGTAAATTTGCATGTCCATTTTGTGGTCCTAGGATGAAATATTGTCATTTAAGAAGTCTAGGAAAGGAGGTATTTGATGAGTATAGGTACTTCCCCCCTAAGAGCCATTGGTATCAAACTACATAAAAACATCTTTTCAATTTGAAAAAAGAGACTGGAATAAAATCATGAAGAATGAAACCTCACCTATTGAAGTTGGAATATAATAGAAACCGTCAAGGTAAGCATTTAGTCTATGTGTCATATATATTAATATTTTACAATTTTAATTTGTATTGAATTTTTTTTATCGTATCTAACAATTATTGTTGTAATCTCATTAATTGTTTTTCATAAATGTCTTCAAGGAATTAATAGGATCCCATGACGAATGAAACATTACCTTGTACAATTCAATAGGTTGCCCTACTATGAGCACCTAGAAATATCTCGTTTGTTTTATGCAATGCATATAAGGAAGAATGTAACAAAAATTTCGTGGAGAATTGTAGATGGAAGGAGTGATAAAGAAAACATTGTCAAAATGTGTATTGACATTCAATAAGCCAATCATGCACTGCAAAATGTGATTTATTCAAATAGCAATGGACATCGAAATAGTATTCCATGGTTATTTACAAAGTAGGAAATTAATGTTGTAAAAGAGGTCATTCGGAAAATTAAAGTTCCCACAGGATTTGCTTCAAACATAAATAATATCTTAATGAAGAAAGGTGAATTTGGTGGGGTGAAAACTCATGATTGGCATACCTTCATTAAGGTAATTATTTTGGACGTATATTTCTATATTGGTAAATATATGACTTTTTAGTATCATAATATGGATTTCTTTTCCTAAAAATTAATGATCCCTTTGTTTTTACAGTATGTTCTACCTCTATCTCTCCTTGACAAATTTGACAACAATTTAAAACAAGTTACATATGATCTTGGAAAATACACGAGGTAAATATTAATGATTTGTATGAAAAATCATTGTTGCTCAACTTGTCAACATTTGTTTTTACTTTCAATATATATACATTGTTGTTGAAACCTATGATCTGATTCATTATATCATGTGGAGGTGTTCATCATCTAAAACAATCCATAAAGAATATATAAAATATTGGACGAGAAGTTCCTCAGCTAATGTGAAAAATGCTAAATTTTCCACCTCTGATATTTTTCAATGTACAAGAACACTACCTCATACACCAAGTTGAGGAGATTGAAATGTGTGGACCTGTACACACAAGGTCAATGTTGATGGTGGAGAAGAACTTGAAGTCATTAAAGGATTTTGTTAGACATAGAGGACATCCTGGGGGATATATGGTGGAGGGAAATATATTATATCAATATTTGGTGTATATTAGTCAGTATCTTCCTAAATTAGCAGAAAAAATCATGATGGTGCCTTGGATTTGGGATGCCAATTCCATTAAAATTTTTGAAGGGGAGGTCATGGTCAGGAAAGGTAGAATGAGAAAATTGGAAGGTAATTAGATGGTAGAGATCTATAATACCTTGCATTAATATTGATTTATTTCTATATTGTACTCATTTAAGTTTTGTTTAGCTTCCACGATCAATTATTTATTAATATTTATTCTACTTAGTATTTTTTATTCTTTTTTCATACAATTGGTCAAGAGTGCGATGCACTACATTTATACATCACAAACAATATTGATTGGATGAATGTATGGATAGATCGATGTATACAATGTAATGGTAGTTTATCATGGGAATGGGTGGTTGTTTTTCTTAAAGAATCTCATTGTAATTAAGATACCAATCTTACTCAGAGGAAAATTGATTTAGCACATGGTTTAAAAGATAAACAAGCAAGTATATAATTCACCCACATCATGTTTCGGTTATTTTCCATTCTATTAATCTAGGTCATAGTGTGTTTCTTTTATAAAGTTTTTCTAAGTCTAAATATGTTTATTCATGGACAAATGTGCATTTTTTACGTGTGGGGCATATTGTAGTTGAAACACCACAAGGTTATGTGGTGCAATTGTTGTAAATTTCGCATCAAAAAGTTGGATGATAAGAATAAAACCTCTAATTTTGGGATACCTTTAGTCTTTCAGGTCAATAATGCTTCCTCTAGAAGTGATAGGCATCCAAAATTATCCTAAAATAGATACTATGGGTATTTGAATGATATAATCGAGTGTGAATTTAATTCCTTCAAGTTAGTTATGCTCGAGGTCAAATGGTACATGTTATAGATGAATGAACGTGATCCCAAAAGAACTATTATTGAGCATGTCAATGGATTTACCATGGTTAATACAAGGACATTTGAGCCGAGTACATAAACTTATGCTCTTCCAAGACAATGTGAGTAGGTATTTTATTCAGAGGTTTCAGGTAAAGAAGGTTGGCCATATGTTGTTAAAAATGATCCAAGAGGAATTACTGTAAAGTGTAATGCACCATAAGAAGATGATATTGAAGAAGAAAAAGATTCAAAGGAGAATGAGGTAGATGTATCGTTAGATGAAGAAGTCAAAGAAGTTGAGCTAGATATAGATGACAATGTTCTCGATGATCATATTGAAGATGATATTTTTGAAAATGACTTTGATGATGATGATGTTGATATGGACAATCGTTTCAATGTTGATTCACAACCAAATGATACAGACGTAGAATTGGATGAAGAAGAAGATGATCAATGATATTGCAGAAATGATGAAATGTATGAGTTATGTGATTATATATTTTATATGATTTATTCTCTTTAAATTATTTATTTATATGGTTTAATCATTATCATAATCATCATTATATTCATCATCGTTGTCATCATCATCATCATCATCGTCGTCGTCGTCGTCGTCGTCGTCGTCATCATCGTCATTTCCTTCATCATCATCATCATCGACATTATCATTGTCATCATCATTGTCATCGTCATCACCATTGTCATTATCATCGTCATTGTCATCATCATCGCCATTTTCATGACCATCATCATCATCATCATCTTCATCGCCATAAATCATCGTCGTCATCGTCATGTTCATCATCATTGACATTGTCGTCATCATCATCATGTTCATCATCATTCTCATAATCATTGTCATGTTCATCATCATTGGCATTGTCATCATCATTGTCATCATAATTGTCATCACCAACATCATCATCATCATCACCATCATAATCATTGCCATTGTCATCACCATAAATAATCATCATCATCATCATCATTTCCAATTTCCTCATCATCGTCATCATCAGTGTCATGATCACCATTGTTAACATCATCATAATCATCATTGTCATTTTCATTGCCATAGATCATCATCATCTTGCATCATCATTATCATCATTTCCATTGTCATCATCATCATCATTTCCATCGTGATCAACATGGTCATCATCATCATCGTCCTCATCCTCCTCCTCCTTATCATCATCATCATTGTCATGATCACCATTGTCATAATCATCATCATCACCATCATTTACTTTTTCATCGCCATAAATCATCATCATCATCATTGCGCACCATCATCATCATCATTGTCATTTTCATAATCATCGTCATTTCCATCGTCATCAACATGATGATCATCATTGTCATGATCACCATCGTCATCATCATCATCATCATCATCGTCATCATCATCATTATCATCATCATCATCATCATCATCGCCATAAATCATCATCATCATGAGCATGCTCCATCATCATCATCATTTCCATTATCATCATCATTTCCATTTACATCAGCATCAACATCAACAACATCATATCATTGTCATACTCCTCCTCCTCCTCATTGTCATCATCATTGTCATCACCATATTCATCGTCATCATCATCATCATCATCATCATCATCATCATTTCTATTCTCATTGCCATAAATCATCATGATCTTCATCGTCGTCGTCGTGGTCATCATCATTATTTCCATTATCATCGTCGTCATCATCACGGTCATCGTCATCATCATGGTCATCATCATTATTTCCATTGTTGTCATCATCTTCATTGCCATCTTCATTAGCATGGTGATCATCATCATCATAGCCATCATCATCAGCATGATCATCATCATCATCGTCATCCTCCTCCTCCTCATCATCGTTTTCATGATCACCATCATCATCGTCATCGTCATCATCATCATCATCATCATCATCATTTCCATTTTCATCGCCATAAATCATCATCCTCATCACGTGCCATCGCCATCATCATTTCCATCGTCATCAACATGGTCATCATCATCATCATCATCATCATTTTCATGATCACCATTGTCATCATCATCATCAACATCATCACCATAATTCATTATCATCATCATCATCATCATCATCATTTCCATTGTCATCATCATCATCATTGACATCATCATCGGCATGGTCATCATCATCATCATCATCATCATTATCATCATCCTCATCATCATTTTCATGATCACCATCATCGTCATCGTCATCGTCATCATCATCATCATCATCATCATCATCATCATCAAAATCATCATCATCATCATCATAATCATCATCATCATCATCATCATCAATACCATTGTCATCATCATCGTCATTGCCATTATCATTAGCATAGTCACCATCATTGTTGTGATCACCATCGTCATCTTCATCGTCATCATCATCATCATCATCATCATCTTGCGCCATCGTCATAATCATCATCATCACATGCCATCATCATCATCATTTTCATTGTCATCATCATTGTCATTATCATCATCATCAACAGCATGGTCATCATCATCGTCATCATCATATCATTGTCATCCTCCTCCTCCTTCTCATCGTCATCATCATCACCATCGTCGTCATCATCATCATCATCATCTCCATTGTCATCGCCATAAATCATCATCATCGTCATCATCATCGTCATGGTCATCATCAATATTTCCATTGTCATCATTGTCATGGTCATCATCATTATCATCATGGTTATCATCATCATTGTCATTGCCATCATCATCAACATGGTCATCATCATTTTTATAGCCATCTTCATCAGTATGGTCATCATTATCATCATCATCATCATCATCATCATCATTGTCAACATAACCATTGTCATCGTCCTCCTCCTCCTCATCATCATTATCATTGTAACGATCACCATCATCATCATCATCATCATCATCATCATCATCATCATCATCATCATCATCATCATCATCATCATCATTTCCATTTCCATCGCCATAAATCGTCTTCGACTTCGACGTTGTCATCATTGTACACCATCATCATAATCATTTCCATTTGAATCATCATTTTCATCATCATCCTCCTCATCACCTCCATCATCAATGTCATGATCACCATCATCATCATCATCATCATCATCATCATCATCATCAGGAGCCATAGTCATCATCATTTCCATTGTCATCCTCCTCCTCCTCCTCCTCCTCCTCATCATCATCATCATCATTTTCATCGCCATCGTCATCATAATCATCATCTTCATCACCATTTTCATCACCATAAATCATCATCATCATCGTCGTCATCGTGGTCATCATCATTATTTCTATTTTCATCATCATCATCATTGCCATCGTCATCAACATGGTCATCATGCTTTTCATCCTCCTCCTCCTCCTCCTCATCATCATCATCATCACCATTGTCATCACCATAAATCATCATCATCATCGTGTGCCATCATCAGAATTATTGGATATAGTGATGATAATCCTCTCACTATGAAATCTCAAGGTAAATAATGAATTATTCTCATCCATGTTAATTTCATTCTCTCTATTCACCTTCAACAACTCGCCTAAAAAATGTGACCACAATGTTATGAAGTGTTTACCTATCTTCTTTTCTCATGCATGTTGAACCTAAAATGATTACCTTGGTATCATGTAGAACAATAATTCATATTTAGAACACTTCATGTAGTTATGGCATAAACAAATCACATTTATTTTGACATGTTTATTATCTTCTTTTCTAATGCATGTTGAACCTAAAATGATTACTTTGGTATCATGTAGAACAATAATTCATATTTAGAACACTTCATGTAGTTATGGCATAAACAAATCACATTTATTTTGACATGTTTATTAATTCCCTTAGACATGGAAGAGTGATCTAGCAGAGTTCAAATTAGATGGCCTATGTCATTGACAATCTCATTGTGAATATGCCCTATTCTCTATACACACCATATATTGTTTGTTGCATGTGCTCCGATGTTTTCCAAGCATTACTTCTTGTTTTGTAACCCAATTCTAGTGTTTAGAACAATTATTCATTTCTTGAACAACATCAAGACCTACATGATGTTCATATT
>JASDQU010586918.1:33526-48368 GCA_032191745.1 Picea mariana | reverse complement strand
AAATTTTTATTTAATATTAGTGTGGGGATGCACACTTTTCTTTTCTTTTCATGGGGTATATTTCCCCTAATATTCATCTATGTGCTCGGACCTTAAAGCACTAAATTTAGGTTCCCCCCCATCTACTTCTCATAATTCTCCCTTCATACCTTTTTGTCATTGCGCCCTTATCAAATGTGCACATAGGTTCACATTCTTAATTTTCCAATGATGACGCCTCATAACGTCATCATTGGAAGTTAACATCATGCTCTCATCCTCATGATCCCATCCATTTTGATGACAACAAGGATCCCTTATCTCTCCCAGTCACAACCCAATTGATTGTGTGGTATTATCTCTAGGGTACACCTCGAAAATTACCTCCCTTGCGGGCCCCTCATATCAACCACTGCATAAGTATTTCCTTTTCTAATGCGTGGTAAGGTAACAGTGGCCAACGTTTGCTAGAAAATGTTTTTCATCATTAGATATTTCTTTGGACTCTTTCCTATACCTCCTCTCTTCGTCGCTGACAACATTGCTCTTTGCTATCCATTTGTCTTGCTTCCAATCCTATAGGTCATGTGAACCAATTCATCACCGATCACTCCTCCACCGTAGATCTCACATTGTCTAAATAATGGGTCCTCCACGACTACCTCGACATCTTGTGATCATTCATGGAGAAGGGATTAATGCCCAATGATCATCTAATTTAATGTTAAAAGGGGGTTTTTGGTAAAAATTAGACCATGTAAGCATGCTTAATCGATTACTCAGATATTTATCATCGACGGAGGTTGTTTCTCACCTATACCCACACTTATCATCCCCACCGACTGCCAATGATGAAAACTACACGGCTCCCCACAATTTTTCAAATTCTCCCGCGCCTTAATGACTATAACTGCCAATCACCTACAAGCGCATTTACTCTCAATGTACTCCCCTGATAGATTCCAAGTTGTATCAAACTTTTTAGTGATTTCATTATGGTTAGGAGGGAATTAACAATTGTTTTTAAAAAGGCACCAATACTTGTGTTCTTTTCCACTTGCTCATAAAGGAAAAATGAAAGCCGTGTCTTCAATTCTCTCTTAGCTCTACTTGATCGACTACTTCTCTCGACCTTTAAGAAAGTAGGATACAATTTTTCTAATGTTTTTATTACAAGCCTGAAACAAATTTGTTAACTATAGTTCATTTGTTTTTGCAAGTGACGAGATATCCAGGATGATCACTATAAAGGGAAAATACCAGACCTCTAGAAATCCCATTCCATTTTCCATTCTAGTGTCATACAACATCTTTGACACCAACAACCACAATGGGATGGATAACTACCTCAACTACAAAGATATCCTGGACATGTTCGAGAATGAATTATTGCCATGTAATGATCCATAAATTGAGGCATACCAAGATATTCAAAAGAGAGGGATTCATACAATAGTTTCTCTCCCTGATATTTTTCCTTACAATGACGCAGCCAAATAATTTTTTTTGTATCTGCAAAAATATATAGGGTTAATACTCAATTCTTCAGGTCTCTTGATCACCTCGCTCAAAGAGGATGACATCAGAGCAAGGTATCAACATCCAGAACCTACATTGGCCCTAAACGAGTCTTTTCTTTAACATTTCAGAGTCGAACATGAAGACTTTGAGACCCTCATGGAAGACTAGTTCTATGATGAAGAATGGTCGGTGAAAAAAGGTGAAAGATATGTTCCAACATGAAATCTCAAAATCCCTTACATGGTGTTAAATACCATGATCTGTAGGATATATGGTGAGGAGACCAACACCCATTTCAATATGGAATTCTTCCCTATGGCTTATAGGATAGCCCAAAATGGCCAAGCATTCAATTGGGAAACCAGTCTCTTGTCCAACATCGTACAACACAACTAGGATCCCAAGGGCATGAAAAATACTATCTTCTACATGTCTGCCTATCTTATAGACATTGTGTGTGCAATAAAATCGTTCCCAAAATTTAATTGGGAATGGAATCCAGACAAGGGACCAATTTATTTTTATTGTTCTCAACTATGGGAGATCAATCTCAAGAGGTTTTTCTATGAAATATGTGATTATTTCCTGGCCCCCTTCCATAAATCCATCTTCAGCCTCTTCTAACATAGGATCTCTCCTGGGGATCTCAAATTTTTAAAGGACATTAGGGATTGGTATGTAAAGAAGTACTACACTTGCATCCAGATCTATGGGGAAACATGAGTGCCACATTTGTTGCCTAAATATGTGCCTGATAAACTATTATCTAGAGAGATTGCATACCAGGCCATTGAGAAGGGGGCCAATGCCTACCTTTCAGAAAAGAATAAAAAATACTATCTCATATTCCCTATCCATATTGGGTCATAATCTCTGGCGAACAAGAAGAAAGATGAAAAGGAAACTAAATAACTCAAGGAGAAAAGTCTCTTTCTTGGGGAACCCAAATCACATGACCCTCAGAATGTGGTTTATGATCACATGAAGGTTGTTAGACTAGCACCACAAACCATGCATGAGTTTGAGTTCTCAAAGGATGTTTTTAGAGGTGCACTGAGTTTCAAGGAAGCGGTAAGAAGGCTCACCACCAAGGTATCCAAACAAAAATTAAGAAAGGATGAAGAACAAGACAAAACACTGAGACTAGAACAATTATGATCTCTCCTCCACCAGAAAAATCAAAAGATAAGTGAAGAAGAGATAAATAATTCGAGTTGGAAAGAAAATCCAAAGAAGTTGAGGAGATATATTAGAAAAAGAAGAGGAAAGAAGATGAAGAAAAACAACTTGCACTAGAAAAGAGCCGAGGAAAGGACCCTCATCCAAAAAAGTCCAACACAACGAAAAGGGAAACTACAAACATAGAGAAACCCACATCGGTCCCATTGGGAAAGGATCATGGAAGGAATGAGAAGGATAAGGTCGACAGTAAAAAGGTCTAAGACACTAGTTTATAAAATTATGATGCTATCATCGATTTAGACCTTGAGAAAAACATGATCGATACCCAATATAAGAATGCACCCCTCTGGCTTCAATTCCAAGAATATTATCTCTCACTTCAGAGGGGCTTGGTTTCGAAGGAGCAGTGGTCGTAGTAGGAGATTATTACTATAGCCAAAAGACAAGAGCCATAGAGAAGAGAACGCCCAAAAGGAAAAGGGGAAACATAGAAACAAGATAGGATGTATCTGAGAGGGACATGAAATGGAAATCTAGGGTTGATTGAAAGGATAACGCTCTACAAGCAACCTCGAAACTTGGTTATTTCATAGGAGTAAAAATTGTATCAGTCCACAAGGTTGTCGCAACGCTAGATGCAGAAAAATACAAGATTGGAGAGCTAGAAATGACCCTAGCGACTATCAAAGAATATGCAACCAATGAGTGAACAAAGGAAATCTAGGAGGAGAAACAAACCTATGATGAGGAGATAAAAAGGAAGCTACAAGAACATGAGGAAGGTCTACAGGTTAAATTCACTGAGTCAATGTCACTGGTCCAAAAGTCCCATGCTAGCAACATGTAGCAGCTTGAAACCTCATAAAATCTGGAGGTGACGAAGCTTAAAACATAGGTGGATGAATTAAGTTCTTTTAATGAAAAGAGTCTAGCCAAAATACAAATGGTACAAATGGATAACGAACTCTTAAGAAGAATCATAAAAGAACACCAAAATCAAGCAGTGACTCTTGAAATCATGAAGGAAAAATCTTTGGAGAAAAATGAAGAACTTCAGAGCACACATAAAAGGTTGTTTGACGCCCTCGATAGAATTCTAATGTTCATATATGAACATACTAAGTTTGACTTGCAGGTGAAATCTACCCATGCAAAATATCAAAATACCCTAGGAGCTTACAACATAATCACAAAATGACAAGATTCACTCCAAACAGTTCCATCTCTAGAAAACCTTCTGAGGTAATCCAACGAGAAAAGAATATGAGATCAAAGACTTCTAGAGATAGTCATGGCAACAATCGTCATTGTGATAAAGACCTAGGAACACATCTTTGCATCTAGCGATAATGTATGGGGGTTGATGGATGATTTTCTCTCACTATTCAGAATGGATCCCCTAGGAGAAATCGACAAAGATACATCATCAAAAATGATGATCAAGGATGTGGACACCAAAATGAACCTTGCTCAAAGAGTTTTCGAAGAAATCAATAAAATTAACGTGGAGGTTATCGAAATAATATTGATCCAACCCTCCAAAATCATCACCCTGACAGAAGATGCCATGTAACGTGTTGAGTAGAGACTTAAGACAGAGATAATCATTCCCATGTGAAAGAGTGAGGAAAATATGGAAAGAACAAAGTTACTTCGAGTAGATTCCATACTTGAAGACCTTAAGAGATGGAAGGAATTCATGGATGCGAAGGAGAAAACGTCAAATCTCCCCTGAAGAATTGCATCTGTAACTAAAATTTTGCAGAGTGAATCATGTTTTGTACTCATGTCCATGTCCCAATCGGGAAAGGAAAAATAGAGCACCGCTTCAGTTTCCAAACTATTAGCAATATGAGAAATGTAGTGTAGTCCCATAGCAGTCCTGTAAATGGGATGATTGTAAAAATAAGAGGGCTTTTGGTTCTTTTGAGAAGTGACTAGTATTCTTACTATTATTTGAATAAAGGACTGAAGACATTTTGGAAGGAAATGGATTACATGTGTATTACTATGACTATTCATGTTTATGCATGTATTTATGTGGATTCTGGATGTTAATCTCTAAATTATTTCCTGGTTAATATTCTATTACTTACAATTGTTATTGTTTTCCTTCACAAATGCATCGACTCAGTGTCTTAGTTTGTTAATCAATTTATATTGGTTACAAACAACTACTCGGTTAAAATTATGTATTTCTTGTTACATGAAGTCATTTTATGCAAGAAATATCATATCATATTGTATTCTCCTTTCATATTGTTCTTGATCAGGATAGGTTATCTTAGGATATATTAAACTTGCAACTTAGACCTTTAGTCTTTCATTCTAGTTTTAGGAACATGTAGTTAGAATCCTTAGGCTTTAATTCATCTGAGAACCTATGGTTCTCCGATTCATATTTAATTAGTTTGTAGTGAATAAGGTAACTAGGCCATAAACTGGTCGAAAAATCTATCCCAAATGAAAATAGGTCTAATTGGGACCTTCCATCGAGAATTTTCCTTCATTTGATTGAACGAGCTATTTTGACCCGTCAACACAACAATAGAAGAGACCTTCTTTAAACTTGAAGGTTGTCTTCCATACATCAGTTTTCTCAATCAACACTTGGTGGTAACCTGACTTCATATCAATATTACTGAAAAATTTGGCTCCATTGATCTGATTGAGAATATCATCAATCCAGGGGATTGGGTATTGTTTCTTGATTGTGATATTGTTCAGGGATTTATAGTTAGTACAAAATATCCATGTTCTGTCCTTCTTCCGTACATGAAAAATTTGGCTCTCATAAGGTGAAGATATTGGTATGATGTGTTCCTTCATATTTACATCTTAGATTTGGCATTTGATTTTTTCATTCTCCATAACAAAACGCCTATATACAGGGATATTAGGAAGAGGAGAACTAGGTTTCAAATCAATTGAGTGCTTTACCTGACAATGCAAAGGCACCCTAGTAGGCAAGGAAAATATGTCTTTGTGCTCTTCTACTATCTTTCCCACCTGATACTACTATGTAGAGAAACCTCATGCATAGGTTGTGTCAGTTGTAGTGACCTTCCATTCACCTTTTGACCAGACCATAAATAGGAAATATCTCTCAGTTTGAGAGATCACCTTTCTACACTACTTCACGAAGATCAAAGAGATTATAGTAGTTGGGACTACCTTCTGGTACCCTATATATTTGACCTACCATAGTAATAATTGCACTATGGGGACTAGATTCATAAACAACATGACACTTCACTACTACATATGGGGTAAAAATTCAACAAAAACTTTCGACGACAAGGATAAATTAAATAATATCATCGCAAATTACGACATAATATTAAAATTTTAACTTTTTTTTCTAGGTGCCTTGATGAACGTCAAACTTCTGATGCACATATATATACATCGATATTTCAACAATAGTTTTTTTTATCTATAGAATAATGTAGAGGATTCCAAATACTCATTTGAAAATGATTTAATGGTCACGGACTTCACTGACTTCATCAACTTTGACATAGTAAAAGTTCATTGGAAGATCGATGGAAGTTAGCGTTTTCGACTATTTTGTTGTAGGTGTGATGGTTATAAAATATTTTTATGCTTATTTTTTTTGCATGATTTATTAGTCTTTTTTCTATGTGCTACCTACCTCAAATCCAATTCTTTATCTTCATAGCTCAGATTTTCTACTTTGAAGGTTACAAATTTTTAATATTACTTTGTCTCTTTTTTAAATACCCATATTGGATCCCTAACCCATAGACCCTCTTTCATTTGGGGACACAAATTTTTCCCTAGGAAATAGGTATGAACATGTATACACAATTCCATTTAATTACTATACAATTTATCTTGGTCTAGTTATTTTTTATTGTTAGATTTTATTACTTTCTTATAGTCAAGCTTTGGAACTTATGCGGTGAAAATGTATGGTTTTGATTTGTTGATTATTGTTATAAACCTTTAATAAATCTATGACAAAAATGGATTTATTCTCTAAAACATATGGGGTCAGTATAATTTGATGACATATGTACCACAAGAATATATTCGTATATTAATGTACTTATATTGCTTCAGTGGATTTTGTTGTAAATATAGGAAATGTCAATGCCAACACCTGAAGAGAGTTAAAGGATGATTTCTAGGTTAATGGATACATTGGAGGCATAGGTTGGTACTGATGGGAAATGTCATTTCCCTTGCAATTAATGCAAGGGATTGGAAAGAATAAGACTGGTAAGGAAAATAGTCGAAACACTTTGTTTTACGTATGGGAATTGTGAATGAGGGAAAACATTTCATCTCATGGTAAGTTAGTCATTATATATGTGTTTTTATTGATTGCATTTATAAAATTTTCTTTTGTTTTAATATTTTTTATATACACTAATTTTATTTATTGTTTGTAATTGTAAAGATAAATCCTCCTAGCTGTCTATTGCCAAACAAATATCTGCCAAGTATTAGTTGAAAATGTTATTAAACAATATGTGGAAGACGGTATGAATATTGAATATCAAGGAAATCCTATGGAAGAAGATGACACCAATAATATTGTTGAACTAGATGATGGGACAAATAGATTGATCTAGGGCATCTTTGCTCCTATTGACGAGGAAAATGATGATGATATTTATGATGTACCTCTTCTTAAGAAGGAATAACAACCCCTTTATAAAGGCTCAAGAACAAATATTCTCTTTGATATAATGTTATTGGAGAATTTGAAGGTATTGAATGGTTTGTCAAACACTTGTCTCATACAGATCCCAAGGTACGTAATATAATTAGTCACATATTATACGTAAAGGTCAACTTTATTTCTCTCTATTTTTAGTGTCAATTAATGTGTAAATTAAGGATGCAATATTTTTTATTACTATTATTTACATTAACTAGTTATTTTTTATGTTGTAGATTGTTAGGTGAATGTTTCTTACCACTATGAAGTAATTTACCTCGCACATATCGAGAGATGTGTGCCATTATGAAAGATATTAGAATGGAGTATCATGCTATTGATGCATGTTCAATTTATCATATTATATATTATGGACAATATGCATCGGAAAAAAAATTCCTGTAATGTCAGATAAGTAGATATCAAACCGATCAAGTAACAAAAAAGATGCCTCACAAGGTTCTTCATCATATTCCAATAATTCCACGTTTCCAACAATTTTTCCGGTGCCAAAGCATTGCACAATTTATGAATTACCATGCATGGAACATAAGTGAATATGGTGTTCTTCGAATTACTACAGATGGTTCTGCATTTAGGAACATTGAAAAAAGATGGACAATTTTTAAAGAATAACCTCATAATTTTAGGCTTTCATTGGCAACTGATGGTGTCAATCCATTTGGTGAGATTAGGTCTATTTAATCAGTGTGGCCTATTTTTGTTATAAACAATAACCTTCCAACTTGGATGTCAATAAAGAGGGAGCACGCAATGTTGGCGATGATTGCTCTAGGTATTTTTTTACAAAATTGGTTTGAATGTTGTATTTTTTTTTCTTGTTCGTTGCATAATTACTTATATATATACAAGGTAGCAATTATGTGTATTTTCACCCAATTAGGTAAGTACCAAGTGAAATATATGAATGTATATATTGAGCCTCTTATCAATGATCTAATAAAGTTATGGGCTAACATCACTATGTATGACATCTCTAGACCAATAGGGAAAAATAAATTTCAATTCCATGGAATACTTACATGGACAATTCACAATTCTCTAGGGCTAACACATTTTTGTGGTACGTAACATACTGTTGCACTTTAATAGTATACAAATTTATGGAAATATGATGCATGCTTCTTAAATATCAATTCCTTGTTACATAAATAATACTAACATTAATCCAAATCTTGCAGGTCTCCAAACAAAGGGTAAATTTGCATGTCCATTTTGTGGTCCTAGGATGAAATATTGTCATTTAAGAAGTCTAGGAAAGGAGGTATTTGATGAGTATAGGTACTTCCCCCCTAAGAGCCATTGGTATCGAACTACATAAAAACATCTTTTCAATTTGAAAAAAGAGTCTGGAATAAAATCATGAAGAATGAAACCTCACCTATGGAAGTTGGAATATAATAGAAACCATCAAGGTAAGCATTTAGTCTATGTGTCATATATATTAATATTTTACAATTTTAATTTGTATTGAATTTTTTTTATCATATCTAACAATTATTTTTGAAATCTCATTAATTGTTTTTCATAAATGTCTTCAAGGAATTAATAGGATCCCACGAGGAATGAAACATTACCTTGTACAATTCACTAGGTTGCCCTACTATGAGCACCTACAAATATATCGTTTGTTTTATACAATGCATATAAGGAAGAATGTAACAAAAATGTCGTGGAGAATTGTAGATGGAAGGAGTGATAAAGAAAACATTGTCAAAATGTGTATTGACATTCAATAAGCCAATCATGCACTGCAAAATGTGATTTATTCAAATAGCAATGGACATCAAAATAGTATTCCATGGTTATTTACAAAGTAGAAAATTAATGTTGTAAAAGAGGTCATTCGGAAAATTTTAGTTCCCACAGGATTTGCTTCAAACATAAATAATATCTTAATGAAGAAAGGTGAATTTGGTGGGGTGAAAACTCATGATTGGCATACCTTCATTAAGGTAATTATTTTGGACATAGATTTCTATATTGGTAAATATATGACTTTTTAGTATCATAATATGGATTTCTTTTCCTAAACATTAATGATCCCTTTGTTTTTACAGTATGTTCTACCTCTATCTCTCCTTGACAAATTTGAAAACAATGTAAAACAAGTTACATATGATCTTGGAAAATACACGAGGTAAATATTAATGATTTGTATGAAAAATCATTGTTACTCAGCTTGTCGACATTTGTTTTTACTTTCAATGTATATACGTTGTTGTTGAAACCTATGATCTGATTCATTATATCATGTGGAGGTGTTCATCATCTAAAACAATCCATAAAGAATATATAAAATATTGGAGGAGAGAAGTTCCTCGGCTAATGTGAAAAATGCTAATTTTTCCACCTCTGATATTTTTCAATGTACAAGAACACTACCTCGTACACCAAGTTTAGGAGATTGAAATGTGTGGACCTGTACACATAAGGTCAATGTTGATGGTGGAGAGGAACTTGAAGTCATTAAAGGATTTTGTTAGACATAGAGGACATCCTGGGGGATATATGGTGGAGGGAAATATATTATATCAATATTTGGTGTATATTAGTCAGTATCTTCCTAAATTAGCAGAAAAAATCATGATGGTGCCTCGGATTTGGGATGCAATTCCATTAAAATTTTTGAAGGGGAGGTCATGGTCAGGAAAGGTAGAATGAGGAAATTGAAAGGTAATTAGATGGTAGAGATCTATAATACCTTGCATTCATATTGATTTATTTCTATATTGTACTCATTTAAGTTTTGTTTAGCTTCCACGATCAATTATTTATTAATATTTATTCTAATTAGTATTTTTTATTCTTTTTTCATACAATTGGTCAAGAGTGCGATGCACTACATTTATACATCACAAACAATATTGATTGGATGAATGTATGGATAGATCGATGTATACAATGTAATGGTAGTTTATCATGGGAATGGGTGGCTATTTTTCTTAAAGAATCTCATTGTAATTAAGATACCAATCTTACTTAGAGGAAAATTGATTTAGCACATGGTTTAAAAGATAAACAAGCAAGTATATAATTCACCCACATCATGTTTCGGTTATTTTCCATTCTATTAATCTAGGTCATAGTGTGTTTCTATTATAAAGTTTTCCTAAGTCTAAATATGTTTATTCATTGACAAATGTGCATTTTTTACGTGTGGGGCATATTGTAGTTGAAACACCACAAGGCTATGTCGTGCAATTGTTGTAAATTTCGCATAAAAAGGTTGGATGATAAGAACAAAACCTCTAATTTTGGGATATCTTCGGTCTTTCAGATCAATAATGTTTCCTCTAGAAGTGATAGGCATCCAAAATTATCCTAAAATAGATACTATGGGTATTTTAATGATATAATCGAGTGTGAATTTAATTCCTTCAAGTTAGTTATGTTCGAGGTCAAATGGTACATGTTATAGATGAATGAACGTGATCCCAAAAGAAATATTATTGAGCATGTCAGTGGATTTACCATGGTTAATACAAGGACATTTGAGCCGAGTACATAAACTTATGCTCTTCCAAGACAATGTGAGTAGGTATTTTATTCAGAGGTTTCAGGTAAAGAAGGTTGGCCATATGTTGTTAAAAATGATCCAAGAGGAATTATTGTAAAGTGTAATGCACCAGAAGAAGATGATATTGAAGAAGAAGAAGATGCAAAGGAGAATGAGGTAGATGTATCGTTAGATAAAGAAGTCAAAGAAGTTGAGCTAGATATAGATGACAATGTTCTCGATGATCATATTGAAGATGATATTTTTGAAAATGACTTTGATGATGATGATGTTGATATGGACAATCCTTTCAATGTTGATTCACAACCAAATGATACAGATGTAGAATTGGATGAAGAAGAAGATGATCAATGATATTGCAAAAATGATGAAATGTACGAGTTATGTGATTATATATTTTATATGATTTATTCTCTTTAAATTATTTATTTATATGGTTTAATCATTATCATCATCATCATCATCGTCGTCGTCGTCGTCGTCGTTGTCGTCGTCATCGTCATCATCGTCATTTCCTTCGTCATCATCATCATCATTGACATTATCATTGTCATCATCATTGTTGTCGTCGTCACCATTGTCATTATCATCGTCATTGTCATCATCATCACCATTTTCATGACCATCATCATCATCATCATCATCTTCATCACCATAAATCATCGTCTTCGTCATCATGTTCATCATCATTGACATTGCCGTCATCATCATCATGTTCGTCATCATTGTCATAATCATCATCATGTTCATCATCATTGGCATTGTCATCGTCATTGTCATCATAATTGTCATCACCAACATCATCATCATCACCATCATAATCATTGCCATTGTCATCACCATAAATAATCATCATCACCATCATCGTGCGTCATCATCATCATCATGATTTCCATTTTCATCATCATCATCATCATTGTCATGATCACCATCATCATCATCATTTCCATTTTCCTCATCATCGTCATCATCAGTGTCATGATCACCATTGTTAACATCATCATCATCATCATTGCCATTTTCATTGCCATAGATCATCATCATCATCATCATCATCATCATCTTGCATCATCATTATCATCATTTCCATTGTCATCATCATCATCATCATTTCCATTTTCATCATCATCATCATCATTTCCATCTTAATCAACATGGTCATCATCATCCTCATCCTCCTCCTCCTCATCATCATCATCATTGTCATGATCACCATTGTCATCATCATCATCATCACCATCATTTTCTTTTTCATCGCCATAAATCATCATCATCATCATCATCATCATCATCATTGCGCACCATCATCATCATCATTGTCATTTTCATAATCATCGTCATTTCCATCGTCATCAACATGATGATCATCATTGTCATGATCACCATCGTCATCATCATCATCATCATCATCGTCATCATCATCATTATCATCATCATCATCATCATCGCCATAAATCATCATCATTATGAGCATGCTCCATCATCATCATCATTTCCATTGTCATCATCATTTCCATTTCCATCATCATCAACATCAACAACATCATATCATTGTCATCCTCCTCCTCCTCCTCATCGTCATCATCGTTGCCATCGCCATCGTCGTCGTCATCATCATCATCATCATCATCATCATCATCATCATTTCTATTTTCATTGCCATAAATCATCATGATCTTCATCGTCGTCGTCATGGTCATCATCATTATTTCCATTATCATCGTCATCATCATCTCGGTCATTGTCATCATCGTGGTCATCACTGTTATTTCCATTGTTTTCATCATCTTCATTGCCATCTTCATTATCATGGTGATCATCATCATCATAGCCATCGTCATCAGCATGATCATCATCATCGTCATCATCATCATCGTCATTCTCCTCCTCCTCATCATCATTTTCATGATCACCATCATCATCGTCATCGTCATCATCATCATCATCATTTTCATGATCACCATTGTCATCATCATCATCAACATCATCACCATAATTCATTATCATCATCATCGTGCACCATCATCATCATCATTTCGATTGTCATCATCATCATCATTGCCATCATCATCGGCATGGTCATCATCATCATCATCATCATCATCATCATCCTCATCATCATTTTCATGATCACCATCATCATCATCGTCATCGTCATCATCATCATCATCATCATCATCATCATCATCATCATCATAATCATCATCATCATCATCATCATCATCATCATCATCATCATAACCATCATCATCATCATCAATACCATTGTCATCATCATCGTCATTGCCATTATCATTAGCATAGTCACCATCATTGTCGTGATCACCATCGTCATCTTCATCATCATCATCATCATGTGCCATCGTCATAATCATCATCATCACATGCCATCATCATCGTCATTTCCATTTCCATCATCATTTTCATTGTCATCATCATTGTCATTATCATCATCATCAACAGCATGGTCATCATCATCGTCATCATCAGCAGCATGGTCATCATCATCGTCATCATCATATCATTGTCATCATCCTCCTCCTCCTCATCGTCATCATCATCACCATCGTCGTCATCATCATCATCATCATCATCATCTCCATTGTCATCGCCATAAATCATCATCATCATCATCGTCGTCATGGTCATCATCAATATTTCCATTGTCATCATTGTCATGGTCATCATCATTATCATCATGGTTATCATCATCATTGTCATTGCCATCGTCATCAACATGGTCATCATCATTGTTATAGCCATCTTCATCAGTATGGTCATCATTATCATCATCATCATCGTCAACATAACCATTGTCATCGTCCTCCTCCTCCTCATCATCATTATCATTGTAACGATCACCATCATCATCATCATCATCATTTCCATTTCCATCGCCATAAATCGTCTTCGACTTCGACGTTGTCATCATTGTACACCATCATCATAATCATTTCCATTTGAATCATCATTGTCATCATCATCCTCCTCATCACCTCCATTATCAATGTCATGATCACCATCATCATCATCATCATCATCATCAGGAGCCATAGTCATCATCATTTCCATTGTCGTCATCATCATTATTTCCATTGTCATCAACATGGTCATCGTCATCGTCATCCTCCTCCTCCTCCTCCTCATCATCATCATTTTCATCGCCATCGTCATCATAATCATCATCTTCATCACCGTTTTCATCACCATAAATCATCATCATCATCATTTTCGTCATCGTGGTCGTCATCATTATTTCTATTTTCATCATCATCATCATTTCCATCGTCATCAACATGGTCATCATGCTTTTCATCCTCCTCCTCCTCCTCCTCATCATCATCGCCATTTTCATCACCATAAATCATCATCATCATCGTGTGCCATCATCATAATTATTGGATATAGTGATGATAATCCTGTCACTATGAAATCTCAAGGTAAATAATGAATTATTCTCATCCATGTTAATTTCATTCTCTCTATTCACCTTCAACAACTCGCCTAAAAAATGTGACCACAATATTATGAAGTGTTTACCTATCTTCTTTTCTCATGCATGTTGAACCTAAAATGATTACTTTGGTATCATGTAGAACAATAATTCATATTTAGAACACTTCATGTAGTTATGGCATAAACAAATCACATTTATTTTGACATGTTTATTAATTCCCTTAGACATGGAAGAGTGAGCTAGCAGAGTTCAAATTAGATGGCCTATGTCATTGACAATCTCATTGTGAATATGCCCTATTCTCTATACACACCATGTATTGTTTGTTGCATGTGATTGCAATGTGCTCCGATGTTTTCCAAGCATTACTTCTTGTTTTGTAACCCAATTCTAGTGTTTAGAACAATTATTCATTTCCTGAACAACATCAAGACCTACATGATGTTCATATTTTATTTTATATACATACATA